>ML093184.1:0-39722 GCA_003697995.1 Taxidea taxus jeffersonii
GACATGGATGGAACTAGAGCGTATTATGCTTAGCGAAATAAGTCAACTGGAGAAAGACAACTACCACATGATCTCCCTGATATGAGGAAGTGGAGATGCAACGGGGGTGGGAGTTAAGGTGGTAGGAAAAGTAAAAATGAAAGAAGATGGGATCGGGAGGGAGAAAAACCAAAAGAGACTCTTAATGTCATAAAACAAACTGAGGGGGGTGGGGGGAAGAGGGGTTGGGTGAGGGTGGTGGGGTTACATCATATGTTTAAATAAAGCTTAAATAAAGTAAAAAAAAAAAAAAGTGTCAGCACCCAGTGGGAGAATTTAGTGAATGAATTAACTGATAAATAAATGCATCAACTACCTCTCCTTCATAATTTGACCAAAAAGGAAGAACAAGTGATGATTCAGATAGAAGTATGGTATTTTGAGAAAGTCCCATGGAAGATCAAGAAAGAAACAAAAGACAGGGACAGATCCATGGTCAGCATTTAGCAAAAGCAGATTCAGGGAAAAGTTTAATATTACTCTATAGACAGATATATTAAATGAAAGGGTTCTATGGAATTGGTCAGAAGTATATACTGAGTGACTTTCATGTGCCATTGTGCTAGGCATAGGGACAATTTCTAAAGAATGAGTGGTCCTAAAAATGAATTTCTGATAAAAGTTGGGGGAAATCGGAGGGGGAGACGAACCGTGAGAGACTGTGGACTCTGAGAAACAAACTGAGGCTTTTGGAGGGGTGAGGGTGGGGAGTTGGATGAGCCTGGTGATGGGTATTAAGGAGGGCAAGTATTGCATGGAACACTGGGTGTGGTACATAAACAATGAATCTTGGGACACTGAAAAAATAAAGTTTAATTTTTTTTAAAAAGCTGATCATGAGAGGGGCACCTGGGTGGCTCAGTAGATTAAAGCCTCTGCCTTCGGCTCAGGTCATGATCTCCAGGTCCTGGGATCAAGCCCCACATCAGCTCTCTGCATAGCAGGGAGCCTGCTTCCTCCTCTCTCTCTGCCTGCCTCTCTGCCTACTTGTGATCTCTGTCTGTCAAATAAATAAATAAATAAATCTTTAAAAAAAAAAAGGCTGATCATGAGAAAGCTGATTTAGACACCTTCCAACTCTAAGATTATGTGACTTTCAAATCCTTCCTTGAAAAAGAGGTCCCAATTAAATGGAGAAAACACTGTAGATCTCCAAAGAACTAGAAATTCCACAAACATCCTTCCTCAATAACTTGTGACATATACCAGAACAATGTCTCAAATAATACATTGATGTAAGACATGATCAATATCATTAAATTTCATTGAATATAAAGATTATCTTATTATAAGATTATTCACAATCAGTTCTTATCTGCATGAAGCTTTTCTGGAACAAAATGTTAATGCTACCATCTTCAATCTTGCACTTTGAATAAAATAAGCATTTATTATGTAAAATTTGTAAAGTATAAAGATTATAAACCATAAAAGGAAAAATATATATAACACATACATATTGAAAGGTGATGTGTAATTACACTATCTCATTACAAACATATTTGTGTATTTTATTCATAAAATTAATAAAATGGTAATGTTGTAATATATTTCATATGTCTTTATGTAACAGTAGGTTTTATGTATTGTTTAATAACTTTTTAGATGTATAAACATTAATATTTTCCTACTCTATTAAGATTATTTACAAAATTACACCCTATAGATATTACTTACTGACTCAATATAAGATATGACTTACTCACTGGTTAATATACTATATTTTTTCCTTTTTCTTTTTACTGTGTTATGTTAGTTACCATACAGTATGTCTTTAGTTTTTGATGTAGTGTTCCATGATTCATGGTTTGCATATACCCCCCAGTGCTCCGTGCAGTTTGTGCTCTCCTTAGTACCCATCACCCGGCTAACCCATTCCCCTGACCCCCCTCCCTTCTAAAACCCTCAGGTTGTTTCTGGGAGTCCATAATCTCTCATGGTTCATCTCCCACTCCAAATTCTCCCCCTTCATTTTTCCCTTATCTTGATGTCCTCCATATGGAGGACATAAATAAGTGAAACCTTATGATAATTGACTTTCTTTGTTTTACTTATTTAATCTAGTATTGAATACTTAGGTTGTCTCATCAAGACATGCCTAATCAAGAATGATGCTTACATAAACATCTAAAAGCATTTGGACATATCTCTGCTAATTTTATGATTAAATTCTAGATGGAGTATTACAGGGTTAAAGGGTATGAACACTTCTAAGGATTTTGTCATATCTTGGCAAATTGCTCTGGAAAAGAATAATTCTTCTCACCCATTTTAGGATTGCTTCCTTCCTCATACCTCAAATAGGACTTTTTTTTTTCAAATTTATGGGGGAATTGTTATTTTAGAATTTGTATTTTTCTAATTACCTATATGGCTGAGTAGATTTAAGTTTAAGTATTGGCTAACCTATGTAGGTTTTGGTCTGTGATTTGTTTATGAATTATCTGTGATGTTCTATGTTCATTTTTTTAAAGATTTTATTTATTTATTTGTCAGAGAGAGAGAAGGAGAGAGAGCGAGTGAGCACAGGCAAACAGAGTAGCAGGCAGAGGCAGAGGGAGAAGCAGGCTCCCTGCCCAGCAAGGAGCCCAATGTGGGAATCAATCCCAGGCCGCTAGGATCATGTCCTGAGCTGAAGGCAGCCACTTAACCAACTGAGCCACCCAGGCATCCCCTATGCTCATTTTTAATCAGAGAATATCTCTCATTTTTGTTTGTAAGAGATTCTGTAGTTTAAATGTAAGAGGTACTACTGATCATGCAGACAATGATTTTTCCCTTGTTGGCATTTGCTTTTCAGTTTTATTCATTGCAATTTTAGATATCCTAACTTGTCACCATTTTACAAAGTGTGATGAAGATAGCAATATTTATTAATATTTATATGTGAGGGACGCCTGGGTGGCTCAGTGGATTAAGCCACTGCCTTCGGCTCCGATCATGATCCCAGGCTCCTGGGATGGAGTCCCGCATCGGGCTCTCTGCTCGGCAGGGAGCCTGCTTCTCCCCTCCCCGTTCTGTCTGCCTCTCTGCCTACTTGTGTGATCTCTGTCTGTCAAATAAATAAATAAAACCTTTAAAAAAATATTTATATGTGAGACATTGTACCAGTTTACAATATACTTTATCTCTTTTACTCTTTTTTAAAAAAGATTTTATTTATTTGTTAGAGAGAGAGAGAGAGAAGACAAGCAGGGGGAGCAGCACACCTGGGAAAAGCAGGCTCCCTGTTGAGCATGGAGCCTGACCTGGAGTTGGATCCCAGGACCCCAGGATCATGACCTGAGCCAAGCGCAGACACTTAACCAATTGAACCACTCAGGTGTCCCTATCTCTTTTACTCTTAAAAAAATACATGAAATAAATATTAGTAATGCAGAAACTAGTTTAGAAGGATTAAACCATCTAAATGTACAGTAAGAGGCAGATCTGGCTTTCTGAACAAGATATATCTGAGGCTAGACTCCTTATCCTTGGACTCTAACTTCTACCACCTCCCTTTATTACTGCAAAGACTTTCCCCACCCAGAAATCAGATAAACACTGATCTATATTTTCTTTAGGTTCTTTTGTGGCTTTATGTTATTTTCAACTTCCTAAAATCTGGACTATGTTGTCAGTTAGAGGTCTCCCTATTATTATGTGATTTAAAATATGATAATCAACTGTCTTATAAATATTTATTAGTTCCTCACTGATATGAAGTGATTTACCATTCTTTATTATCAGGGCAGTTGCCCTATCCTACTAGGATCTGCTGCCTGGATATAGGTCTATGTTCTGGGAAAATAAAGTTTATTCAGAATGTGGACTAACAACCATAGTGACAGTGAAATATATTAATATAATAAAATCCAAATCCAAAAAGAAGTCAGTTGGAAACAGTCTGTTCTCCTAAAGACTGGCACCAACAATGAAGGCTTGACTCTATGGTTTTGGACTCTAGGAGGGTGAGTATAATTCCAGCATTTATTAGGTGCCTGGCATGTCACTGATCCTCATAGTTCTATTTCTGAGTTCTAAAGAACCTGACACCCAGTTTAACATGTTGAAAGAGAAATACAGGGTTTGGAGGAGCATGTGTTAGAATTCCTCTGATCTAGGAGATAAGGTAAACTGAGAGAGATGAAGTTTTTCCATATTAAGTAAATTATCTCAAGGGCCATTCTCACATGCCTACAGAAATCACTCAAATCTAAGGCAAGATCAAGTTCAACTGCTGTAACCAGAAGAGACTGAGGCAAGCCAGTATTGTCAAAGGGAAGTCCAGAGTGTACAGGAGGGGGCTATGAGCCAGCCTGACCCATGCCCTGATCCCTGCTAACAGCTCTTTTGCTGTTCCCTCATTTCCAGATCCTCCTTCAGGGATTGGTGTCATAGATTGTGTTTATTCCCTTTTAACAAGCTATTGATTACTCAAAGAGAGAGGCAGATTTTAGAAGGAAAGCATGTTAATCAGAGAGGACGGTGCATGCATTTCTTTGAACACTGTTTAGAGAGGTACCTCATTGGATAACCATTTAAGTTGAAAGTGTTACTTTATTCAATGCCTAAACTAATGCCTAAACTACGGCGGGGATAAAACTGAAAGCTTATGGATAATAGACCAAACATGCTTAAGAGATTTAAATCATTGTCCTAATGAGGGAAGCAAGCATCTGTGAGGAGACAGACAGAAGAAGAGAGGGATGGATCCAGAGAAGGGCCATCCTGTTTACCTGTGTAGGGCAAGCAGAGAAGACAAAAAAGAAGCCGCCAATGAGATGATGTCTGTGTAGCTAAGGGCCCAGTATGGAACTGGCCAAGCTGAGTCAGTAGAGCAACAGGAAGGCTTGGTTCCTGGTGAACAGTCACCACTGCCTTGGCAATTCCTCGTCATTCTTATATCTCAGTTTACTCATCACATTCTGGAAAGCTTGAGTTATGAATCATTCACTCCTTCAGTATTCTCTTATGGAAGCCTGACTGCCTACTTCTGGAAATGATGAGAAGACTATGGTATTTTAAGGGGGTAGCTCTGGAGCTCAATGATCCTCAGTTCAAATCTCCACATTATCATGTACTAACTGCAGCTTTGGCCCAAAAACAATGGCTGTGTCTCAGTTTCTTCACCTGTGCAGTGAGGTTAGTAGTACTACAGGGATAGATCAGCATGAGGACTAGATGAGTTAACATCATGAACACACATTAACACTTTGGAAAGTGTCTGATAATTAACCATTGCTCAATAAATGTTGGCCACTATTATGACCATTCTTAATGCTCATTTTCTTGTTTGTATTCCCCACTAGTTACCAAGCTCATAAAAGTCTGGTTCAGATGCCCATTACTGCAGGGCTTCTGAAACCTTAGCATGCATAGAAACTCCCTGAGAATTTGTTAAATGCAGGTTCTTTTTCAGTAGAAGTTGGGTAGGATCTAAGTTTCTGTATTTCTAATATTTCTAACAAGCTCTTAAGCAATGAACTATCCATCTAGTTTGATTAACAACACAGTGAAAAAGAAAACCACTTGGAAGCTAGGAAAGCAGGTCTTGGATGATTTGGTCAGCACCACAACCCACTACACCTTCTTGCTTTGGTTCCATGGAATAACTTTATATCTATGTGAAGATAACAGGATTGCCCATGTCACTTCCTCTCTTCATGCCTGAAGTGGATTTCATGAATAGGTAAAGTTAGTGCCGATCACAGAATAGAACCTTAAATCACTTTCTCTGGACAATGGTTTTCCCAGACTCCTGTTCCAGCATCTACTTAGGCTATCAGGCTACCAGAGACCTTAGGGAAGACTGAGTTCACTCTACAAAGTGCAGCCAGCCTGGTGTTTCATTTTTTCTGGTCCAGCAAAAATATGCAGATCTGAACCAGAGCTGAGAAGCTAGTTCTCTACCAGGGAAGTGGGACACCTGCTGGCCATATATGTGGTCTTTTATGGGTCAAAGAGCATCACCAGGCCTAGAGTCCATGTTTCTATAGGCTCCTATTTGATGGCCTGGTAGAGTTATATCGCTGTCTGCTTTATGGAACTAGGCAATACTGATTCTGCAATGATGATAATCAAATTAGGTCATACTAGACAAATTGCACAGTACCTTGTATATATATAGATACTTGCATTAATTGACTTAAAAATATCTGATTGGGTGCAATGGCCATGTACCATATAGGGACAGGAGTGAGTATGGCTGCTTTTGGCAAAGTAAGTCCTTCTGGAAGGTTTCTTTGATTGCTATAATCATTAGCATGTTCTTTCTCTGAACTCATACTACAAAAATAATCTAAATAATTAGAATTTAATATTTGATTACTTTTTTTTCACTGCTTCTTCTTACTGTTGTTTTCATTTTCTTGATATCTAATTTCCATGCCTGGACTGTAATTTCTCTGAATAAATAAGAAAGCCCTTGCGTATCTCACCCATCTATCAAAGTGCTCAGCATAGTGCTGGATACCCAAGGCATTCATTGAAGAGCTGCTGAATCTTAGAAACTGGCTACTATCTTCCTTCTGGAAATTAACAGCAACTTGTTGATAAAGGCACTGAGACTGGAGTCTCCAAAACTTTCTGTCTTTAAGTAAAAAGAAAGGCCTTCTTGATGGTTCAGTGTAAATATTGAATTAGACCAACCTCAAAGGAGCTTTTCTGCTTAGGAAAGCCCAACTACCTCAGGCTTCCTTCTCCAGAGATTTAGAACTCTTTCTTAGCATACATGATATACATAACACGAGTGATGAGAAAGGAATTCTGTGGCCTTGAAAATGCCATCTAGGAATTTGGTAAAACATACTGGGCGAATTGCATGCTACTTTTGTGTTTGTGTGAGTGTGTGTGTGTGTGTGTGTGTGTGTGTGTATGACTGAAAGAAAGAGAGAGGGAGAGTGGAGGGAGAGACAGAGGGACAGGGAGAAAAGAAAAAGACGATGGAAGAGACAGAGAGATAAAAAGTAACAGGAGTAGAAACTATTAACAACAGAAACTATATAACATATATAGGGATTATATAAACTATATAACACACAGAGAAACTATTCTTACATTTATAATATAAATATAATTATACATTCATATATGATACATACATATATTATATAACTTTTATTCCCTCATACAAAGGGACCATATGTAAAGGTAGCAGTATGATTAATAGGTTCATTGATAAGAAGATTAGCCTGTACTTAAAACACCAATAAAGCAGGAATACCAAATAAATGAGGAAAAAATGGAAGCAATATGATAATTAATACTTTCAAATGTCAAAATTGTCCTTAGGTTTACATTGTTTAGGTATACATTGTTCTTATTTCAGTGTATTTTATGGTTTAGTTTTATTTTTGTTTAGAATTACAGATGACTGCATACTCTTCCCTGTCCTTGAGGGGCCTAAAGATCTAAACAGAGTCCTGGGAAGGCGAGGGATTGCAGGTTAGCAGATGGGAGAAGTAAGAGGCATAAATATTTGTTCAGGCCCTGCAGAATGAGTTTTCAGACTGCATTCCAATTTCTTTTTATTTATTTATTTATTTATTTATTTTATAAACATATAATGTATTATTAGCCCCAGGGGAACAGGTCTGTGAATCGCCAGGTTTACACACTTCACAGCACTCACCATAACACATACCCTCTCCAATGTCCATAACCCTACCACCCTCTCCCTACACACTTCCTACTGGCCCCCCTCAGTTTGTTTTGTGACATTAAGAGTCTCTTTTGTTTTGTCTCCCTCCTGATCCCATCTTGTTTCATTTATTCTTTTCCTACCCACCAAACCTCCCCCCCCCATTGCATCTCCACTTCCTCATATCAGGGAGATCATATGAAAGTTGTCTTTCTCCGATTGACTTATTTCACTAAGCATAATACCCTCTAGTTCCATCTACATTGTGGCAAATGGCAATATTTCATTTCTTTTGATGGCTGCATAGTATCCCATTGTATATATATATACCACATCATCTTTATCCATTCATCTGTTGATGGACATCTAGGTTCTTTCCATAACTTGGCTATTGTGGACATTCCTGCTATAAACATTCGGGTACACATGCCCCCTTCAGATCACTATGTTTGTATCTTCAGGGTAAATACACAGTAGT
The DNA here is from genome assembly GCA_003697995.1 of Taxidea taxus jeffersonii. Taxonomy (NCBI): domain Eukaryota; kingdom Metazoa; phylum Chordata; class Mammalia; order Carnivora; family Mustelidae; genus Taxidea; species Taxidea taxus. The sequence continues at coordinate 8,139 of ML093184.1, forward strand.
GCAATTGCTGGGTCATAAGGTAGCTCTATTTTCAGCTTTTTGAGGAATCTCCATGCTGTTTTCCAGAGTGGTTGCACCAGCTTTGCATTCCCACCAACAGTGTAGGAGGGTTCCCCTTTCTCCACATCCTCGCCAGCATCTGTCATTTCCTGACTTGTTAATTTTAGCCATTCTGACTGGTGTGAGGCAGTATCTCATTGTGGTTTTGATTTGTATTTCCCTGATGCCCAGTGATGTGGAGCACTTTTTCATGTGTCTGTTGGCCATCTGGATGTCTTCTTTGCAGAAATGTCTGCTCATGTCCTCTGCCCATTTCTTGATTGGATTCTTTGTTCTCTGGGAGTTGAGTTTGCTGAGCTCTTTATAGATTTTGGATACTAGCCCTTTATCTGATATGTCATTTGCAAATATCTTCTCCCATTCTGTCAGTTGTCTTTTGGTTTTGTTAACTGTTTCCTTTGTTGAGCAAAAGCTTTTGATCTTGATGAAGTCCCAGTAGTTCATTTTTTCCCTTGCTTCCCTTGCCTTTGTCATTGTTCCTAGGAAGAAGTTGCTGCAGCTGAGGTCGAAGAGGTTATTGCCTGTGTTCTCCTCAAGGATTTTGATGGATTCCTTTCTCACATCAAGGTCCTTCAGCCATTTTGAGTCTATTTTCATGTGTGGTGTAAGGAAATGGTCCAATTTCACTTTTCTGCATGTGGCTATCTAATTTTCCCAACACCATTTGTTGAAGAGGTTGTCTTTTTTCCATTGGACATTCTTTGCTGCTTTGACGAAAATTAGTTGACCATAGAGTTGAGGGTCTATTTCTGGGCTCTCTATTCTGTTCCATTGATTTATGTGTCTGTTTTTGTGCCAGTACCATACTGTCTTGATGACGACAGCTTTGTAATAGAGCTTGAAGTCTGGAATTGTAATGCCACCAGCTTTGGCTTTCTTTTTCAATATTCCTTTGGCTATTCAAGGTCTTTTCTGGTTCCATATAAATTTTAGAATTAATTGTTCCATTTCTTTGAAAAAAAATGAATGGGATTTTGATAGGGATTGCATTAAATGTGTAGATAGCTTTAAGTAGCATAGACATTTTCACAATATTTGTTCTTCCAATCCATGGGCATGGAACATTTTTCTATTTCTTTGTGTCTTCCTCAATTTCTTTCATGAGTACTTTATAGTTTTCTGAGTATAGATTCTTTGCCTCTTTGGTTAGGTTTATTCCTAGGTATCTTATGGTTTTGGGTGCAATTGTAAATGGGATTGACTCCTTAATTTCTCTTTCTTCTGTCTTGTTGTTGGTGTAAAGAAATGCAACTGATTTCTGTGCATTGATTTTATATCCTGACACTTTACTGAATTCCTGTACAAGTTCTAGCAGATTTGGAGTGGGGTCTTTTGGGTTTTCCACATATAGTATCATATCATCTGCAAAGAGTGATAGTTTGACTTCTTCTTTGCTGATTTGGATGCCTTTAATTTCTTTTTGTTGTCTGATTGCTGAGGCTAGGACTTCTAGTACTGTGTTGAATAGCAGTAGTGATAATGGACATCCCTGCCATGTTCCTGACCTTAACGGAAAAGCTCTCAGTTTTTCTCCATCGAGAATGATATTTGTGGTGGGTTTTTCATAGATGGCTTTGATAATATTGAGGTATGTGCCCTCTATCCCTACACTTTGAAGAGTTTTGATCAGGAAGGGATGCTGTACTTTGTCAAATGCTTTTTTCAGCATCTATTGAGAGTATCATATGGTTCTTGTTCTTTCTTTTACTAATGTATTATATTACATTGATTGACTCATGGGTGTTGAACCAAACTTGCAACTCCAGGAATAAATCCCACTTGGTCGTAGTGAATAATCCTTTTAATGTACTGTTGGATCCTATTGGTTAGTATTTTGGTGAGAATTTTTGTGTCTGTGTTCATCAAGGATATTGGTCTGTAATTCTCTTTTTTGATGGGATCCTTGTCTGGTTTTGGGATCAAGGTGATGCTGGCCTCATAAAATGACTTTGGAAGTTTTCCTTCTATTTCTATTTTTTGGAGCAGTTTTAGGAGAATAGGAATTAATTCTTCTTTAAATTTGGTAGAATTCCCCTGGAAAGCTGTCTGGCCCTGGGCTTTTGTTTGTTTGGAGATTTTTGATGACTGTTTCAATCTCCTTACTGGTTATGGGTCTGTTCAGGTTTTCTATTTCTTCCTGGTTCAGTTTTGGCAGTTTATATGTCTCTAGGAATGCATCCATTTCTTCCAGATTGTCAAATTTGTTGGCGTAGAGTTGCTCATAATATGTTCTTATAATTGTTTGTATTTCTTTGTTGTTGGTGGATTCCAATTTCTGATCTAATGCTTTCACAGGTGATATGACATGAACAAGTTCATATTTTAGAGCCTTATTATTATTATTATTATTATTATTATTAGCAACTAAATGACAATAGCAATAATGACAATCTATTTTCAGGAAAGTTTTGAGATCAAAACAGGGCAGAACTCTAGATTATGATTGTTTTGTACAAACGAAAGTTATCAATGACTTGGCAGGACTTGAGAGACTAGGGAAACAGGACATGAAAAGAACTTTGTGGTTTCCTACTTTAATTGTGGGAGGAGAACAGTGTCATACAATTAAACATAACAGAGGGCTAACTCTAGAGAATTCAGAGAATGGTGCTGGTTTGCAGGTGATTGGTTATCCAAGTAGTATTCTGAGCTCTCTACACAACACAAATCTTACATATCTTTATTCCTAGAAAACCGCCAATGATTACATACCATCCCTGCTATTTTGTAAAGCCTTTTGATGGCAGAGATTTTTCTTATATGTATTTTTGTACTTTTTCTAGTGGCAAGGTGTCAAAATGTGCAAGATTTTGTTGGGTTTGGGTATTTTTCTACCAGCTCAGATGTCAGTCCATTTCACTTTCTTTCTTCTTGATTCACTATCTTGGCATAGTACTTGGGCTTCTGGTTTAGCCTAGAAGGCAGCTAAAGTCTCCTTTTCTAAAGGAGATCCTGTCTTAAAACATTTATATAATGTTTTAATGTTTATATAATTTTTATATAATGTTTATATAATGTAAAATTTATATAATGCATAGTATATGCATTTGTATAATGCATAGTATATAGTAAGTGACATATTAAGTATTACTACTAAAGAATCAATTGATAAATTCATAGGACTATGAATTTTCCTCTGAATAATTTTTTGGCTGCTTATTATTTGACTGTATTTTGAATCACATATTTCTGAATTTTTAGTATTAAGAGATTATATGGACAACCATACTCACTTTTTAAGGAAAAATACAAAAACAAAAACAAAAAAACTTAGCCAGAAAGTGACTTGACCAATATTACAGAGTAGTTTCCAAAGTATATATATGATTATTCTTGCTGAGAATACGCCAGAAAAAATAAATAAATCTTCTTTAAATGGTCCTTTGACTATATTTTGCAGGATCTAATATGTAAAATCTGAAATTATAACCAACTTTACTATTGTTATTTCTAAGGATGTTCTGCATTAACCAAATAAAAAGGAAAAATAAAGCAAACGAAAAAGTGAATAGGGAAAAATCTCACTTCCATCATGTCCAAGAGGGTATTAATTTTGAAGATTCTCATAAAAAAGCCAAAAATGTTTTTAAAAGTTCAATTACCTGAACAATTATTGAATTTCCAAAACTATTTTGGAAGTGCAAATCTAAGCCTTCCTATGTTATATAAGCAAGAAAACCTTGGACAATTTCAGCTCTTTAATTTCATTCTAAATGTCAATTATAAGGAAAAGCTGCTGCCTGTTTGTGAATTCCTAGCTAAAAATTGGTTTCAGTTTTGAAAAAAATGTCAGCCACTCTATGGCAACTCATTCCTTTTTTCATTATATAGTCATTATCTTTATTATTGGCATATTCAGGGTTTTCCCTTTGGAAAGCTAAAAGAAATCACAAAGAGACTAGCTATATAGTGTTGACATGCCCTTAACAAAGTCTCCATTGAATGTCTCATTTGGAAAATGTGAACCAAATGAACAAAGTACAGGTTTAATTTTGTTTCATTAGATTGTGAAGAGACCAACATGAATTAATTAATGTTAACTACAACACGCTTCACTAATATCCTGCCAAAGCAAAGATTTCCTACAGTGCCAAGATAAGAGACATGTTCAGGAAGATAAGAGAGAAATGTAAGCAGGTTGGTGCAATTATTATTACAAATATTGCTGCAAAGAGTTCTAATTGAAAGGGGATTTTGCACTGGGGGGGATGGTAATAAGTTCCCTTAAGATTCTGGGCTAGACATTTAATTTAGGTTTAATGGCATAATTTTATGTTAAATGGATGCAAATTAATTATTAAGGCATATTTATTGTGATTATTCATACAGGCAACAACATTTTAAAATGACAAATAGGGACTTTTGAAGGGTAAACCAGCTACTCAGCTCCCATTGGGTTGAACTGATATAATAAATTGAGAGGTATTTTGGACATGGTAAGTGGTCATTTATGCGGTGAAGGAGAGCCTCTGTCCATAGCAGAGATATGCCATTGGTAAGGCATTGCCATCAGGTTATGGCTCTGGCCATTTAAACTTTAGCGCCTCTTGTTATTAGAACACCTATTGTATAAGTGATGAAATTTTTTAATGTTCTAAAGGTTGTTCTCACTCTCTGTTTTGCAACATAAATCACAATAATGTTAGCAAATTAGTGGTAACATTTTGTCCTCCAGACTTCCTAGAGAGCAAAGTACACATACCAATGGAAGAAAGGCAGGATGCAAACTACTTGCAGTGCTCGACAATATATACTTATGTATATGCACAAACAGAAATTACCCATTGCAGTGATTTCTAGTGATTATCCTGTGCCTTGTAACTACATCCAACAAAGTAATATAATTCAGCTTTTACATCTGGCAAGTGTTCTCTGTGATACATCTAACTGTCACTCAGAGCTGTCAATGACTTAAAATATTTGAGGTTGCAGAGAGATTTTATTCTCCCCACAACATACACACATCCCACACAAGTATACTAACCACATAAAGCCTTTAAATATTTCCTGATTCTTTTAGTGTTTGCCTAACACCTAACTCTGTGGGAGACATATAAAATCTCCATGGCTTGGCCCCTGCTCTTGAATTTCTAATGATAAATTCAGGGACATTTAAACACATTATTAGAAAAAAAAATTATATGCTAAGCATTTCCATGATGGTAGTTAACAGTTACCACTGACTTAGACAGTTTGGAAAGTCATTAATGGAGGATTAAATTATAGTTATAGGAATTAGATAGGCAGAGAGATGAAAGGATGGTCCAGAGCAGGAAATGACAGCAAGACTGGAGGGGACTTGAAGATGTTAGTGAGACAGTGAATAGAAACAAATCTCACTTGGGGAAGTAGTGGATAAGAAGGTCAGATGGGTGGGGTTTAGACTTCGGTTTACCTTGCAAGCAGATAGGAGGGACCGATGTATGAGGAATCATATGCATACTGTGACATTTTTATAAAAGGCCTTGTCTAATGTCTCCTTCAGAGGCATAGCCACTTTCTAGAGGAAGTGAAGTTTTACTAGAGGTAAGCCATTGCCAAGACACAAGGGCTTCTCAGGCATTGAGATCTCTTAAAGTAAAATATCCAAGAGTTTTTCCCCTCTAAGCTTAGGAGTAAATTTCCAAATGTGATTTCCCTAAAGAAGAGTGGCAAAGTTATGCAAAACTTAAAAAAGATATCTTTTTAGCTGTAAACCAATATGGTTTGTACCTCATTATAGAAAGATCTGGGTTGATGCTGCTTGGATAATGGTAGGGGGCTTCTTACATCACAGCACACCACCACCACTGCCCTTGCTTTACAAAACAATTATCAGCATTGGAATTCTATCATTGGGACAACCGCCAACTGCATGAAACCCTTTATGCCCATGAATGCCTATTATCATGAAACAAGTCTTGAGCACTAAGATCCTAAAAATTCTAAAAGATGAGATAGTCGCCCCGTGGAAAGAGAACTTCATCTCCACAGCTGTGCACACTTTAGAAAACTTTATAGAATGGGAAAATACTTTGCTTTTCTCCATGGAAGTATAAAAAAATAATTAAACATTTATGGACATTTTAAATTCAAGGAAAACTTAAAATAGGTTTGAAATAAATTTTGACAACATTCTGTTCTTTTTGCCTGCTAAAATCGCATCCCTTCTTACTTTGTTAGTTGAAGTAGTTGTTGCTCTTTGCTTGCTTTCCCTCTGCAAGGAACCGGGCACCATTAGATCAGCATCAACCACTGAGTAGTATCTGACCTCTGTCACTTCAGACTTTGATATACTCAAGACCATTCCTTTGTTCCACACATACCTTCTTTTTTTGAAAAACTCAGACCTGTTTTCTATGTTCTTCCTTGGGTGAGCATGTTAGAAAAAATATGTTACTGTCTTTTTAAATAAATGTTTACATTCCTTACTATATGTTGGAAACTGATGATAAGTGGTTAATACGTTATGATCTCAAAAAGTGAAATAGGGGCACCTGGGTGGCTCAGTGAGTTGAGCGTTTCTCTGGCTCAGGTCATGATACCGGGGTCCTAGGATCCAGCCTCCTCTCCAACTCCCTGCTCAGCAGGGACTGTTTCTCCCTCTCTCTCTGCCCCTCTGCCAGCTTGCATGCTCTCTCTCGCTTTCAAATAAGTAAATAAAAATATTTAATAAAAAAGTGAAGTAGGGGTGCCTGGGTGGCTCAGTGGGTTGAGCTTCTGCCTTCAGCTCAGGTCATGATCCCAGAGTCCTGGGATCGAGCCCCGCATCGGGCTCTCTGCTTGGCGGGGAGCCTGCTTACCCCTCTGTCTCTCTGCCTGCCTCTCTGCCTACTTGTGATCTCTGTCTGTCAAGTAAATAAATAAAATCTTTTTTAAAAAAGTGAAGTAATTGACTATTTGCCTCCAGAACTATCTGCTTGTTTTGTTCCCCAGTTTCTCCCTCCTTGCTTGCTTTGTTCTTAGTAGAAAAGATATTTATTTCTGTCATTCTTGTAACTAGCTTTTTGACCAGATGAATCATGGTTAACTACATGCACCCCTGTGTGATGTGTAAGCATGTTTCATATCCTCCTAGTCGCTAAGACAGAAACCGACTTCCGTACACAGGCTAGGCACCTGCCTAGAACCAACTCTTTTATTATTTATTATCACCCTTATTAAGAGGAGAAGGGGGTTTTCCTATCCTCTGTGTGTGCAAAGTGTAAGCTGACAGTCAGGAAATGGAAATGAATTCCCAGAATTGCCATGTGAAGGGCAGACAGGGGATACAGTCCCCATGTCCGCTGCTGTCCCCTTTCATTCTGGCTGTGGACTTCCTCTGGCTGTTTGCAGTCACAGAGGGTCAGAAGCTGAAGTTAGCTTCTGAGTGTAATATATGTTTACAACATTTCACTTACCATGACGAATGGGACCCGGTCAGGCTCACTGTATTCTGAGCCCATTCCTGGTGGGTTTCATCATTGTTCTTTGACCGAAAGGACAACTCTGAATATATATCTGTCAGGATACAATTCCACAGATATGCTGAACATTCAACCCTCAGTTAGAAATGGAACTATAAGAGAAATTAACAAAATGTATTTTATGACTTTAAATCCTGATTTTCCTCCTTTCAAAGAAATTGACCTGTCAGTCTATAGGCAGTATAGTTACACCTAAAATTTCATGCCACTCAGATTGCTCTGGGTCTCTCTTCAGCAGTAAGCCTCAGTTCGTAATCCACTAATTTATACATTTCTTTTCCTTCTGTGTGTTCACCATCCTTCTGCCTGTGTTAGAAGCTATTCTACTTTAACTTGGGGCACCTGGGTGGCTCATTCAGGTAAGCCTCTGCCTTCGGCTCAGGTCATGATCCCGGAATCCTGGGATCGAGTCTTGCATCAGACTCCCAGGTCAGCAGGAAGTCTGATTCTCCCTCTGCCCTCTCCCTCCTCCTGTTCTCTCTCTCTCTCTCTCTCTCTCTCTTTCATGCTCTCTCTCTCAAATAAATAAAATCTTTAAAAAACACAGAAGGTATTCTAGGGTACGTATTCTCTTAATTCACTGCCATACACCTTCTGATTCCCTCATCCTTGTTTCCCTTCAACCATCTTGTGAAAGACTTTTTTTTTTTAACTTCTCCATTCAATAAGCATTAGTTGATCACCTCATTTCTTTTGTTTTCTAGACGCAGTATTTCTGGTTATGTACTTGTTCATATAACTGAGATTCAGAGTTTTGGAGTACTCTCTCATACACAGCTGCATGCAGAGGGTCGGAGAGAGGCGCAAAATAATCTTTTCCCTATCTCAATTCCATTTCTCTCTGTGACTGCAGGCTGTTTATTTTAGAACATGGGCCTCAGTATCTTATTAAAGATAGTTTCCTTCATTCAGAGAAGGAAAATAAACCTAAGATGTTCAGCTCAGGTGTTCTTAGAGCTTTGGACTCTAGAAGAAGGGAACATCTTTCCCAAAATTGAGAACAGTTTGGGGGAGGCCTCTGATTAACCCGGCCTGGTTTTATGCCCATCACTAGATTTAAAAGGTCCAAGATCAGACATACCAGAATCACATACAATGATGCCTATGTGATTCCTGAAAGGATTCTAGGCAATGCTCTGCCAATGAACCAGTCGTTGTGTTAATTACTGGGCACGCAGAGGTTAAAGACTTGTCTATAAGGAGCTTGTAGCTAGTGAAGGAGACAGACCAGACCAAACCAAACACAACAAAACACAGTTCTTTTTTTTTTTTTTAAAGATTTTATTTATTTATTTGACAGACAGAGATCACAAGTAGGCAGAGAGGCAGGCAGAGAGAGAGGAGGAAGCAGGTTCCCCGCTGAGCAGAGAGCCCGATGCGGGGCTCGATCCCAGGACCCTGGGATCATGACCTGAGCCGAAGGCAGAGGCTCAACCCACTGAGCCACCCAGGTGCCCCACAAAACACAGTTCTAACTTGGTGTGACAATTACAGAATATCCGTATGCTCAGGGTGTTCTTAGAGCACAGATGTCTGCAAATCAGAGGAGGCATTACCTGAAGGATTCCTGGAAGAGCTAAATCTTGTAGAATGCCTAGGCATTGGGCAGGTAAAACTGATGAAGCAATGTTGCAAGTAGTTATAAGTAGTTAGCAGAGAGAGAGATGTTACAAGTAGTTATAAGAGCATAGAGAAAATATTGTAGGCAAGACTGCCTGACACCGCCTAGGATCTGTTAGAAGTCCTGGGGACGAAGAGGAAAGAAAGTACAGGAGGAAAGAGAGGGAAGCCATTAAAAGCTATAACATAGGGGCACCTGGGTGGCTTGGTGGGTTAAAGCCTCTGCCTTCGGTTCGGGTCATGATCCCGGGGTCCTGGGATGGAGCCGCGCATCGGGCTCTCTGCTCGGCGGGGAGCCTGCTTCTTCCTCTCTCTCTGCCTGCCTCTCTGCCTACTTGCGATCTCTGTCAAATAAATAAATAAAATCTTTTAAAAAAATAAAAAATAAAAGTCATAACATAACTCTATGCACATATTCATAAATGTAAGTCTAGGAACAACAGGAAGAATGAACCCAGAGTTAGGGAAAGGGAGGGCTATCTGAGGGCAGCTGTACTGAGCTCAGTGGAGTCACACGGGGAAGAAGAGCAGCAGTAGGGACAGGACCTGACCTGAAGAACTATGTAGAGGCTCAGAGGGACAAAACTGGGGGACAAATTGGATAGACTGGAAGAAGGTTCAAACTGATTTCCAGGTTTCTGACCTAGATGAACAGAGGGATGACGGAACAGAATTAAGATCTGGAAGTCTGGAAAAGAATGAATATTAACCAATGATTTACTAGACATCTATCCTACAACCCAGCTGGCCTTCCAACGTTGCAGAAGTTCAAGGATCATTTGCTTGAGGTTAGTTGTCTCATGTTTTTTTCTTTGTCTTCTGAAATGATGAAATCCCACGTTTCTGTCCTACAAAAATCTCAATTTCACCAGACCTAATTTAACCCGAAGGTCATGGTAAGGCCCCAAAATGCAGCCTGAAATGGTGTAGTCAGTAAGAGGATTGAATCCTGGGTCTGAGGGAGATCTTAGATCGAGAGAGTCTGGCAAGGGGTTCCTGCCGACAAGAAAGAAGCAATGATATTCAGGAGCTCCAGAGTCTGGCAAAAGAGCTCTGACAGTGTAAGTGACCTTATACCAAAGATGTATAAGGGCACTAGTTGGCTACAAAAGCAATTAGAAAAATCTGGTTTCCCTTTAGATCACATAAAGGTGTTGACTTTTACACAAGCAGTTAGAAAATGTAAAGCCACCTACATTTAAATTGTGGATTTACTTGTTATTCACTATACATTCCTCTTTTCTCTCTTTGAAAACTCTACTATCCAACTCAAAGCATCTCAAAGCTTCAGCCTTGTGAAGGAAAAGTGAATATGAGGCATCATACCCCTAATTCAATTTTCTTTAAGAAATAAACATGCTTGAAATAAATATGACAAGAGTCTGTCAAACTTTTCCTTTTCTCATTGTTTTTATTTCTGCCTCTCCCATTCTTCTATCTCCCTCTCGTTTTTTTCTATATCAAGACATTTGGTTTCTTTATAGAATAAACAAACTGGAATCCTCATTGTCTGACATCTTACTGACATTCTATAGGAAAATCAGGCTATAAATCATGGAACTGAGTTACCTCAAGGTGAGTAAGAGGAAAAGGAAAAATTATAGGATGAGAGATCATTGTCACTGATTTCTGTCCATGGGGGCAGAGAACCGTATGGTTCACATGAAATACCGTGTGAGCAAAGGCTGCACAGATAAGGCTAATCTTCAGCTGACATTCTCAGAGCGAAAACTAAGAACCATAAGGCAAAGCAACATCCTCAGCCCCTACATCTAAGTAAAATCTCCCTCCAGACCTTTGACTCTCTGATCCTCATTCGGACCTCTATTCTATTCATATTTAGTTCTTCTTGAGGTACCCACATGTGAGGCTCCTCAACCTTTCTCCCACTGATTGTACCCACTGGTCCCTTTCTTCTCACTATATTCCCTGGCCAGGCTCCAGAAGCCCCAACTCCAGACAATAACCCCAGATTATCTCCACCCTATAAAATCATTTCCTATCAAGAATACTTCGAGTCTGTATGGATAAAACTGCAACTTTCTGTGTCCACCTGTTTGTTAACTGTTCTGCATTATTGCCTTAGCTCATTCATTCAGCAGCCATTAGGTCAAGCATTTGTATATGCATACAAGCCCTGTGTTGATCCCTGGTGATACAGAACACATTAAATGAGATATGCTCTCAGGTCTCATGGAATTTTACATAAATTGACAATGTCTATTCAGTAAGTTAAGTTCTAGCTGGAGATATGAAGAGAATGCTATGAGAGCACAGAGCAGGTGCAGAGATTTCAGGCTTGGGGGACAAGGAAGACAAGGGGCCTTAGCTAAATTTGACAGAGACATAAAGCTCTACCTGTTTGGGAAATAGGGTGAGACATCCCAGAACACTGGAAAAAACTGCCATGCTAAGAGTTTGAAGTAGGTTCACGTGGTTGCCATTGAGAATGCAATCAGCGGTGGGAAACAGGCTGGAGAAAATCTCCAATAGAAGGTCTCAAATGTTGATACCCTTCAACATCATCCTGAGAACTCACTAAGGGATCCATTCCTGATGGGATCCAGGAAATCTGATTCAATGGGCCCGGTAATTTACATTTTTAACAAGCTCTTTTCCCATGGTATTGTTCTGCGAAATGAGAATGTTGAGCAAAACCATTTGAAAGGGATCTTGAAAGATTCAAGGAGCCTTGTAGTGTCTTAAGTAAGAGAAAGACAGATCCATCTGATGGAGCACTTGACTAATTAAGGACTAGTTAAAAGACAATTGCAGTGATTCACTTATTAGATTTATACACCATAGAGATTACATCACATGGTTTTGTTTTTTTCCAATCCCCCAAAGCAGTGTTTCTAAACTATATCATATCACAGTGACCTGAGATACTGAAAAATAAAAATTCCTGAGCTTTGTTCCTTACATACTAGATTAAATCCCCAGGTTGGGACACTGTGATATACATTTTAATAAGTTCCTCAAGTGAGTCTCACACACCACGCACAGCCCAGCATCTCCAGGACATTTCAAAGTAACCTTGTGAGTACCTTTCAGACCAGCCCTTCCGGTGACCATGATGGGTTCTAATCTCAGTGCTTTCTAGCATCTCAAACACAGAAATCATAGTACATCGCATCATCCTTAAAGTAATATTTTGTCAGAGCAGGAGTTTTAGTATTTCCCAGAAGCACTACATTCCCATCTCTGCAGCAGCTACAAAACAATACAAAACAAAAAGTCCTCATGCAAACTTCTCAGGCTCCTCCTGGAGGAACAGCAGTTTCTCAAAGTCACATGGAAATAACCACATATTAAGATGTATCTTTGAAAAGAGTTGCCAATGCTTCTGTGAAGCTTAAGGAGCTTTCCTTAAAGGAAATCAGGTAATTCGTTTTGCATTAAAGTTAAGCACTTGGCTTAGTTTTCTTTCATTTTTCTTCTTGTAAATCTCTGACTAAATTAATTAAGCTGCTGTTTAAAACCAGCAGCCAGCCTGACACAGGGGGCCGTGCAGCAAGAGGGGTGTCAGCAGTGAACTTGGAACGGAAGTCAGAATCTGCTGCTTGGAATGAGGGGCCTGTTTTTCTCTTGTCCCTCTCCATTCCCCCCAGTCCACACACGACTGCATGCCAAGACCTCCCAGGCTGAATCTCTGAGTCCCACAGCTGACTTTTTTTCCTGTTATATATAAGGAATGACAAGTGCATGAACAATAAAAAAGAAGTCCAGAAACTTTCCACCCACAAGTTTAACAGCATGAACAATTGCCATTAATCCCATAACCCAAAACGGACTAAGACAGAGCACTGCGGCCAATGAGAGCAGAGGGGTCTGCCCTTAGCAGAAGCAGAAGGTGGTCCTGAGAGCTTAGTCACACCAGGCTCCATGATTAATTTGATGTGTCAACCTGACCGGGCCAAGGGATGCCCAGAGAGATGGTAAACATGATTTCTGTGTGTGTGAGGGTGTTTCAGGAAGAGATTAGCATTTGAATCAGTAGACCAAGGAAAGAAGATTGTCCTCATCAAAGCAGGATGGGCATCATCTAATCTGTTGAAGGACTGAAGAGAATAAAAAGGTAAAGGAAGGCAAATTTGCTCTTTCTGCCTCAGATGGAGCATCTATCTTCTTCTGTCCTTGGACATTATTGCTCCCGGTTCTTGGACCTTCAGGACTGGGTCTGGGACTTCACCATCAACTCCCCTGGTTCTCAGGCCTTTGGACATGGACTGAATTACACTATCAGCTTTTCTGATTCTCCAGCTCATGCAGGGTAAATTGTGGAACTTCTCAGTCTCTATAATATATGAGTGCAAGCTAATTCTTACAATAAATTTCCTCTTGTGGATTTCTATCTACAGATCCTTTCTAAAAGTTGTTATTTCAATTCCAGTTCACAAAAATTGTACTCTTAGCTTCAGGTGTAGAATTTAGTGACTCAGCACTTCCATACATCACCCAGTGCTCATCACATGGGCCCTCCTTTCCCCATCGTCTATTTAACCCTCCCCTGGACCCTGGAACCAGCAGTTTGTCTCTAGAGTTAAGAGTCTGTTTCTTGCTTTGTCTCTCTCTCCCTTTTTTCTCCTGTGCTCACTTGTTTTGTTTCTTAAATTCCACATAGGAATGGAATTGTATGGTGTTTGTCTTTCTTTCTCTGATGACTTATTTCAATCAGCATAATACCCTTCAGCTCCAACCATGTCATTGCAAATGGCAAGACTGCATTCTTTTTTTTCCCCAAATTTTCTTTTTTATGGCTGAGTAAATGACATTATCTGATAAAGGGTTAGTATCCATAATATATAAAGAATATATAAAACTCAATAGCCCCCAAACTAATAATCCCATAAAGAAATGGGCAGAAGAAATGAATAGACTTTTTTCCAAAGAAGACATACAGATGGTATGAAAAGAACATCACTCAGCATCAGGGAAATACAAATCAAAACTACAATGAGATACCACCTCACCCCTGTCAGAATGGCTAAAAGCAACAAGGCATAAAACAACCGTGTGGGTGAGGATGTGGCGAAAGGGGAACCCTCTTGTTCTGTTGGTAGGAATGCAGACTGGTGCAACCACTTTGGAAGACAGTATGGAGGTTCATCAAAAAGTTAAAAATAGAATTATCCTATGACCCAGCAATTGTACTACTATTTACCCAAACAATACAAAAATACTAGTTTAAAGGGATAGATACACCCGATGTTTTTAACAGCATTATCTACAATAACCAAATTATGGAAATAGCCCAAATGTCCATCGAATGATGAGTAGATAAAGAAGAGGTAGCATATATACACAACAGATTTTTCTCTATATATAACCTATCGGTGATCAAGGTAATTTCTCTTCCTTCTTACTTCCTTCTGTCTCATTATCTATCTTACAACTTTTCTCTCTCTCTCCTGTCCTCCTTTCTTCACTCTTATCCTTCCTTCCTTTCCTCCTTTTTTCCTCTTTATTTAAATTAGTCAAGCACCTACCATGTGGGTGGCATGATGAATCAGTGGTGACAAAAGAGCAAAAATCCCTGCCCCCTTAGGGAGCTTGAATTCTAGTGGAGGAAACATATAATGAATGATTAGAAAATTAATGAACACCAGTAACTAAAGATTGGGACACATGTTATAAAGCAACAGAACTAAATGCTGTGGGAGAGGATAACAGAGGGGACTTTCCATGGGGTGGAGATGGTGAGGCGTATTCTCAAATGTTACCATGTAGCACTGGAAGGAGCCCAGAATGCAGAGGAGGTGTGTTCCGGGCAGAAGGGGCAGTGGCAGAGGCTCCTGGGACGGTGCTCTGAAGATTTGAGAGCAACGTGTTTGTCTCTTGGAGACCACTGTCTCTATTTTTTGTTTTTCGTTTCTTTTCAATAAGAAATCACATTTTTTTTTTTTTAGAAGAGCTTTGTGTCTGAGCAGCACAATTTCCCCTTTTTCTTTTATTTTTTAATATTTTATTTATTTATTCATCAGAGAGAGAGGCACAGCGAGAGAGGGAACACAAGCAGGGGGAGTGAGAGAGGGAGAAGCAGGCTTCCCGCCGAGCAAGCAGCCCGATGTGGGGCTCGATCCCAGGACGCTGGGATCATGACCGGAGCCGAAGGCAGACACTTAATGACTGAGCCACCCAGGCGCCCCAGAAATCACATTTTTCTAAGTGTTCTAAGTGGAAATGTCAAAGGGATCTGTAAGGGAGAGGTTGTTTTCAAAGTGAATTGTTTATTCTCTTTCCTTGTAAGTTTAAGACATGAGTGGCTTGAGTGCCCGAGGATCATGGCACCAAACAATAACAAAATACCACTGGAAAAGGACTCCGTGTGAGCAAAGCTGTTCCCTCGTCATAATTAACCCTCGTCATAAGCTCTCCATGCAGCACAGTTTCTCCTAGGGTTCACTGCTAGAGAGAAGAAGGCATCTTGTCATCTGCGGTAATTATATGGGTTCAGTTATTTGAGTCCCTGAAATTTGTTTGACCTGAAGATTAAGGCAATTTAAGCCAAAATTTGTTTTGGTTCTAGAGTGGGACAGGCAGTGGGGAACAGGGGTGGGGGTTCCTAAATGTGAAACTGTGGCAGCTTTGAAATGCCAGCTGGGCCCTGGTGGGGCAGAGACAGGGCTGACCCTTTGCCTGTCTGATTTGTGCGTGTCTCTGCAATGCAGGTGATGTGATCCGACACCAATTAGCCGGCATGGACAAAAGTTGTCCGTTTCCCCAGTTCGCAGTAACCTCAGAGAACCGTGCACCTCTTCAAACATGACAAGCGGCACACAAGTCATTGCCTTCGCTAATGCTCATCAGGGCTGACGGGCAGTGAGTTTCGGAGAGATGCTGGAAAGGCAGAAAATGTGATTGGCCACACACAACATCAGGGAGGACAGAATCTCCTGATGTTTGCAGCAGGTGAAATAACCAGGCAAAATTTAAGTTTATTACTGCCCCAGAGCATGGACTCAGAAGGTGTCTGTAAACATCCTGTGCATCTCAAGGGACTCGTTGAACCAGGAAGAGGGAAGATGCTTCCCCGAAGACTCCCGGCCTCCACTCTGCTGTGTAAAGTCTGACATGTTAACTAATTTCCAGAGACCACGGAAGTTTGTAATCTTCCAGTGTTTCAGAAAATTGCGAGCATGCTCACAAACAATAAAGAAAAACATAAGTGTGGCTTTGGTGGGCACCATCTTATAATTTATATCTGTGTTTGTTTTAAATCCTGACCCTCGATGCATAAAAAAATGAACTTGCCACATAACGAATGTTCACCGTGCCCCTCACTGACAGAACTGACCTAAAACTCTGCCGTCTCATGCTTTTTGCCAGCATAAGAACAAGATGGACCCCATTTCCTCAAGAGCCCCCAAATCCTCAACTCAGAATTCTCTCCAATTCATATCTATGAAAATTTCTCTTTATAAAGCACATTTTATAGTTACACTGGTCCTGTTTTTGTCTATGATCCAAAGAAAGAAAGGAAGATCCACAGGATTTTTTAAGATACAGAAACCAGGTGTAAATATATATATATATAATATTAATATATTAAATATATATTTATATATTAAATAAATATATTTATATATTAAATAAATATATATTAATTATTTATATATTAAATATAATTAAATATTAAATATTTAATATATGTGAATATATTACATATTATATTATATATCATATATAATTTATATTATATATTATATATTTATATTATAGATATATATAAGATTAATTATAATCTATATATATAATAGATATATATATATAAGATTAATTACCTCAACCTTTAGGTCACAAAGATTTCAGGAACTCAAATAACTGAACCCACATAATTACTGCAGATCACAAGATGCCTTCCTCTCTCCAGTAGACAACTCATATGTTGACATATGTGTATGTATACATATATACACACATTATCATGCTTTTTAAAAAAACTACATATTTTATATTATCAGTTAAAAAAGTGAGCTGAGAAATTATAGGCCCAATGGGAAGGAATGTTCCCTTCGTATACTTTGGAATTTGGGACTTTTGCAATTAGCATGAATATGCAGGTTGATGGTATAAACTTATACGATCATACATCAGTAGTATGGAGAACTCAGAAGCAGGAATGGGACCTTCAAGTTTTGCAAGTCTCCACCAAAATTCCAGAGAACCCACATCCAGGGGGACAAAATGACTTACACATCTGACCAAAACCAGTTTGTTGGTTTAAAACGATATAAATAGTCAATACTTGCCTTCTTCCTTGCCTTCTTCCTTCCTCTCAATATTTACAGAATGTCTACCCCTTCTTCCAAGTAGGCTAAGAAAAGACACATTTCACCTGAGTCAGACCACAGCTACACTCAAACTCTAAATTCAAACTCAAAAACTCAGTTGATAAAAACAATACTTATGACCAATTCCCTGGAGGAAGTGCCATTCTGTCACCTCGCTCAATCAGCATTTCCTAAGTGTGTCTTTTGGGACATAAATTCCACAAGATGTCCTGTCCGGTGAAGAAAGAACTCTTTAGTCAACCAAGTTTGGCAAATGCTGCATATTATATTCCCCTCCAGAAATGCAGAATACACTACAAGGTGCTCTGAGAATCCAGGAAGTCAAGAAAAATCCTTCCATTTATTAAACTAGAGTTTTCCAAACTTATTTGGTAAAGAACCTGTTTTGGTGCAAAATCCAGTGTAACACATTCAGGGGAAATGCCATGCCAGCTACTCCCAAACATACTCCCCATTTGCACCCAACACCTTCTTCCCCAGCCCCTGTGGTGTGCTCTGTCCTCCCGCTTCTCTGTAGCCCTGCAGTTCTTGATGCTTCCCCTCACTTTCTATCGATGCACTTTGAAACATGTTATTTCGATTAGTGGGGAAATTATTGTGAAATTTTTATTAGATCCTTAATTTCTATCCTTAGATCAAGGATAGAAAGTCACTAAATTTGAGCTGCTATTATGAACAAGCAGAATGCTGAATGCTTTCACAGACCATCCAAGATAAACCTTGGAAGGATCCTATGAAGAGATCACTGTTATTCTCAGTTAGTGATGAGGAAGAGAGCCCAAATGAGCCCATGCAGCCTTGCCCAGATGGCACAGAGGGGTCAATTCCAGAGCCTGGATTCAAACCCAAGCAGCCCGACCCCTCCGCTCACACCTGTAACCTCTGTATGATCAAACGTCTAAGAAAACCCACGAGGGACTGTTCTTAGCAATTTCCCTACTAGAAATATTTTGACTTTAAACACGTTATTTTTTTTAAATATTTTGTTCACTACACGTTATGAAAAGGGTGTGTTTCCCTTTTCCCATTGGTACCCAAACACCTACAACCCCAAGTGTGGCTTAGCAGGTGTGCAGAACTTCAAGGCATGTGTGTGGTGGACCAACCTTATACTGGCACCACATGCCATTTTTACTCTTATTTTCCCTTTGCCTCATTTTACCTCATTTTGTTTCTCATCAGTTTTAATTCACTTTTTTATTGTTACACTGTGCCTGTGCTATACAACTACGAGGAGACAAGACAGAAACATATTGTGTCTCTAGCACTTTCTATACATCTTCTAAGTGCCACAGATCTTTCCTCTCCAGCTGCATCATCATAAAATATCATTATGAAAATGAGCCAGGATTGAGTTTCAGTCATAAACATACTTTCTTTGCTAGAGAGCTTTAACCCAGCCAATCCAGTCAGCATACAGTGCGTCACACGGGAGAAAATTTGTCAAGAGCCCAGTTTGTCACCGATAGATAAGTAAAAGGTAGTTAATGTAAATTGCATTTCTAAAATTCATTCCACTTACGCTTCAGGAAGGACCTTGAGACTGACATCCAAAGACTGCGGTAAGAGTGAGGAACGTGGCGGCCATTCTCAATTTACTCGAACATCTTTCTCCAGAGAGCACTTTGCCGTTGTCCTATTTACTCCTCCTCGTTACACTTGTTTGGTCGCTCTGGCGTGTTAGCCGAGCCTTGAAACCCGAGCAAACATTAGCGGCGGTTCCCCAGAGCACTTGCTTAAACTATGTTGAGAGAGCTGCTTCAAACCAAGCTCACACAAGTCCCGACGGCCCTGTGTGGGGAACGGGCTCCATTGCAAAGATGGCTGACCACGTGAGGCGCTGACTGCTCACCTGGGGAGTCGTGGCACTGACGACCACCACACGGCCCATCTGTGGCACTCGCCCGGCTAGTGGAACCAAAGACCAGACATAGAGTTCAAACATTTAACCAGTTGTTTATTTATTTATTTATTTTTAGATTGTATTTCTTTATTTGAGAGAGAGAGAGAGAGAGATTGAGAGAGAGCTGGAGAGAGCACAAGAGGGGTGTAGGAGAAGGAGAAGCAGACTCCCCGCTGAGCAGGGAGCCCATTGGGAACTCCATGGTGGGACTCAGGGATCATGACCAGAGCCAAAGGCAGAGGCTTAACCTGACTGAGCTACCCGGATGCTTCCCAGTTGTTTCCAAACAACAAAATAAGGGGTGCCTAGGGGACTCAGCCAGTTAGGTGATGAACTCTTGATTTTGGTTCAGGCCGTGATGTCAGGGTCATGATCTCAGGGTCATTAGATCGAGCCCCCTTGTTGGGCTCTGTACTCAGCTCTGTTTGAGACTCTGTCTCCCTGTCCCTTTGCCCCTTCCCCCTGTTCTTTCTCTCTGAAATAAATAAATAAATAAATCTTTAAAAAATAATAACATTTTGTTTCATTGTAGAAAACTTAAAAATATATAGATATGTAAAAAGAAGGAAATATATACAACACCAAAATGGTTCTCTGGGAAGAGGGAATGTGAGGGAATGATTTCCAGATTTGGATTCATACACACATACATGTACACTCACAGGCACAGCATACAAATTAGGCATATATGCATGTGTGTATATGCATACCTGTGGGCATGTGTGTGTACACATGCATGTGCATATGCATATGTGTGTGCCTACAGATACATCTGCATGTGGGGGGACATGAGTGTAAATGCATATGCACATATGTGTGCATGTGTGTGTGTGCATGTGTGTGTGTGCCTGCAGCATCACAAATCAAGCCCAGCAGGCAAGAATGTAAACTTCCACTCAGTTCCCTGGTAGACTGTCTTCCTATTTGCCATCACCTGGTTTCTCAGTTCCACTGGGAGATTTTACTTCCCGCCACCCTGCAGTCAGGCTTGACTGTGTCCCATCTTGCCTTGACCAATGAAGGAGAAGGAAACCGAAATGAGAACGGTAAGAGCCAGCGCACAATTCACCGCGTTCTGTCTTTTCTGTTTTCCACGACAGCTGCCCTGTCAGCCTGCCCTTCAAAGTGAGCACAGAAACAAAGCTGCAGCAGCGACCTGGCTGCCCCTCTGGGGACGTGTCACGTGACGGGGAAATCAACCTTCTCGGGCAAAGCCATTACAGACTGGGGACTGTTTGGCTATCACAGCACAATCCAGCCTGTCCTGGTTGCCATACTACCTTCCCACAAACCAGTTGCAATCCACTTCAAATGCCCACACAGAATCCATCTTAAGAAGCTATCTTCTTAAGAAGATCAGACTAGGGACGCCTGGGTGGCTCAGTTGGTTAAGCGGCTGCCTTCAGCTCAGGTCATGATCCTAGCGTCCTGGGATCGAGTCCCACATCGGACTCCTTGCTCAGCGGGGAGCCTGCTTCTCCCTCTGCCTCTGCCTGCCTCTCTGTCTGCCTGTGCTCCCTCTCTCTCTCTCTCTAACAAATAAATAAATGAAATCTTAAAAAAAAAAAAAAGAAGAAGAAGATCAGACTAAAGGGGCACCTGGGTGCCTCAGTGGGTTAAAGCCTCTCCCTTCAGCTCGGGTCATGATCCCAGGGTTCTGGGATCAAGTCCCACATCCGGCTCTCTGCTCAGCAGGGGGCCTGCTGTCAAATAAATAAATAAAATCTTAAAAAAAAAATCAGACTAAAGACCACAAGCATCTACACCAGAAATGGCGCTCAGTCACCAGGGCCTTACATGGTTCTCTTAGAAGGCCATGGTTATTAGAGGAGGAGATAACCATGAGAGTCTATGGACTCTGAAAAATAATATGAGGGCTTTAAAGGGGCGAGGGAGGGGTTTGGAGGGGGAGCCTGGTGGTGGGGATTATGGAGGGCATGTATTGCATGGAGCACTGGGTGTGGTGCATAAACAATGAATTCTGTTACACTGAAAAGAAATTAGATAAAAAAAAAAAAAGAAGGCATGGTTAAGGTAGGATCTTGGCTTTTGCTTCACTTGCAATATATCTTTGGGAGAGGTAAAGGTACAGTACCTTTCTTATTAGTACAGCAATATCCTGCCATACCTTAATAAGCGTATTGCAAAAATTCATATAAGAGGTGATATGGTGCTCTTGCAAGGGTAACTGAAATGATCAGGCCTCAGTCTGACTTCCACATTCCCCTTTTTCCACTCCATCATAAGAGAATATTTGACCTTTCCTGTCTGGGAATCGGCTGGGCAGCAGTTAGGACCGACTTGCCAATTAAGTCTGGTATTGTACTACCACGAAGTTTGTGGGATTTCTTCTTTACTGAGATGCACCCAAGTTTATTCCAGATTGGGCTGTCTGACTTATTTGTCTGTGTTTCCCCTTTTCCACCATCCTACAATATTGTTGCTGGGAACTGGGCTATGAGAGAATTTATGACGAGGCACTCTGGGTATTCACCTAATAAAACCCTCTTAAGTAGAGCTTAAAGTTCGATAGTTTTATAGTGGGCTTGATACTGTTGTTATAATAAAATTTGACTGTATTCCACACCAAGTAGTTATAGGAATAAGTCACCCAGCATAGGCAGATTATGTCATCCACCACCTGAGATCATTTTTAAATGGAAGCTGTAATGCCAAGAGTAATAGTGATCATATAATAATAACATTTATTATAATGCCTTGTATTACTGTTAACCCATTATGTCCTGGTGAAAGAGACCAGGTGATGTTTTAGCAACTAACTCAAAATCACACAGCTAGCGTAGGCTTTGAATACATATCTGTGTGACCCAGACCTGTCATCCTGTCTTCAACTGACCTTCGGCTATCCAAAGCAAGTTGAAATAACTCACAAATAAAAGGAGTACACTTCTTTTAACCATTTCTATGGTTTCAGAAAGCTTGTGGTCTCTCCAGGCATAATAGTCTTTAATAAATACTTGATAAGATGGAAGAGAAGGAACAGGATGTTTCATTCACTTACTATATCAGGAAGTCATTAATTCCAAAACATTTATTGAACACCTACTATATGCTAAAGATGATGCTAGGAACTGCCGATAAAATGGTGGACAGCAAATAACATCCCTACCCAGATAGAATGTAGTCTTACGAAATAGAAGCTAAATTTAAATAAATAAATGAACAAGCACTTAACTAAGTACTGCTTATGAGTTTGTAAAGGGAGTAAGCATAGTGGTGCCCTGGGGATATCACCTTGGGGTGGATGGATGTGGGCGAAGGCACACTTTAGGGAGGGTAATGGCAAAACCTCTCTAAAGAGATGACACTTGAACAGAGGGCTGAGAGATCAAGAGCTCTCCACAAAGAGCCAGGAGAAATCAGATCTGCAAAAGCAACCACCAGGACCTGAAGCAGGAGAAAACCTTGAATGAGCATGAACTAGGAGAAGCAGAGGCAGCAGATGAGTCAGAAAGGTCAACAGGACCACGTGCTATGGAGACTTG
The DNA here is from genome assembly GCA_003697995.1 of Taxidea taxus jeffersonii. Taxonomy (NCBI): domain Eukaryota; kingdom Metazoa; phylum Chordata; class Mammalia; order Carnivora; family Mustelidae; genus Taxidea; species Taxidea taxus. The sequence goes on from ML093184.1 coordinate 30,967, forward strand.
GGGCTGGTGGTATGAAGCATGATTTTTCATTCCAAGGATGATGGGCAAGCTATTGATGTTTTAAGTGAATGTGAGATTAGTGCTTCTCAAATTGAGAGGACAGCACCCAGAGGCATCGAACGAACCTTCAGGAGTGTTTGACACAGGTGCGGGGAAACTAGTTACAACAGATGACTTCAACCAGAATTCTACACTGCCTGGTGTGTGTATAGATGTAGCCCAGTGTTTCAGAGTTTCCTGTTCTATCCAAGTTCCCTCCCCTTTCCACACCCTTCCTCACCAAGCAGATCTCTCCATGGTTTGCTGAATGTTCCCATGTGAGGTCTGTGCTCCCTACCCCAGCCTTCAAATTTATCCCAAGCACCCCAGAATGCCATCTTTGGATTCCTTGCTAGTCAAGATTGCAATTAATTTGAGCCACAGTGTTTGCATGTATCTGGCCTTTATCAGTAATCTTTCATACAAACTAAAACAGTGTTAAATATTTAACAGTTGCACAGAAAAATATTTATAAGGATTCATCCCCCTTAGCATAACTATTTACATCTCTCTATACACACATAAAATTTCACATCGTTGTAATCAGTGTTTACATAAAGTTGTGTGGCATTTTTTAATTTACATCTTTTGTAGGCATTTTTCATGCTTCTATAATTTTGATATTTATCATTTTTATGGGTGCATACTACTAACAGGTTCATGTATCATAGTTTAATTAATTCTTACTTAAGAAATAAATATATTACCCATATTTCTTCCTAGTCCAAACTGGTTCCTAGACTCTTCTCAGGGTGTTTCTGGAGCACTTAGAACGTTTTACAAACAAAAATTAAGAGGAAAATTACCTCTTAAAATGATTATATATTCAGGACATTCAAAGAGGTTTTTCTCCTTGATTTTTAAAATACTTTTTACAAAGTGTGTCATACTCCATTGGCCTTTTTTTAAAGATTTATTTATTTATTTGAGAGAGAGAGAGAGAGAGTGTGTAAAGGGCAGAGGGAGAGGGAGAAAGAATCTGAAGCCGCCTGCACGCCGAGCGCAGAGCCCAGTCTGAGCCAAAACCAAGAGTTGGACACTTAACCGACAGAGCCACCCAGCTGTCCAGTCCCACCATTGAGTTTTCTGACTTTACTTCTATAAACCACTTCTGTCTTTGCTTTTTTCTTTAATCTTAGCTTTTTCTTTGGTCCCATTTCCTTCAGACCAAAAGTCCGGATTGGATAACACATTCCATTGTACTCCCTCATGCTTCTGTAGTTTGAATCCTTTCCTCTAGAGCCTGAAGCTGGCTTAGACTTCTTCCTTCTAAAAAACAGCCATGGTTTCTTGTTTTTGTTTTTTTGTTTTGTTTTTTGTTTTGGGGAGTTCCTTTGGGGAGTGGCTTGTACTTTAATGAAAATGGAAAATATGGAAAATTGTAAAAAGGAAACATATACAAAGTTCTACCACTTCCCTAGATTTTTTTTTTCATTTTTATTTAAATTCTGTTAGCCAACGTACAGGACACCTTTAGTTTTTGATGTGTTCAATGATTCATTAGTTGCACATTAACTCCCAGTGCTCATCATATCACCTGCCCCCCTTAATGCCTGTCACCCAGTTACCCCCTCCCTCTAGCCACCTCCCTTTCCACAACTCTCAGTTTGTTTCCCGGAGTCAAGGGTCCCTCATGGTTTTTCTCCCTCTCGGATTTCTTCCCCTTGAGCTTTCACTACACTAGATTTCATTTACTGGTGGAGATTCATCCTTTTCTCTAGGCATAAGTCCCACATAGCTGTCATCATTGTAAATTCACAACCCTCTCCCCCTCATCATAACTCAATAAGCATTGTTCCTACTATTACAATTTTTTCATAGCCAGCATTTTTAATGGCAACATAAATTTCCTTTGATTAGAGATATTGTGGCTTTTGTTGACCATTTTCCTTTTTTGCACTTTCTAAATTTGGGTAGGCTTCTTGTTAAAAATCAGTGCTTTGCCATGAAGCAGAGCTCATCCTTCAGGAGCCTTCAAGCAGTGTTTCATCAACTGCCGCTGTTTTTGGCATTTGCATTGAATTTATTAGACTGCATTTTCACCTTCTCCCAGCTCTTCCTTCTTCCCCGTGCCCTTCCTGCTTTCCTACCTAGCTTGGAATTCCCTATGACAAGCATTTGATTTGATTTTCCCTTGGTTACAAAGCACCTTCTAATCTGTCAGGAAAGCTCATGCCTTACATGGCTTACTGCAGGAGTAACGCCTCGCAATGCATCAATGATTGTCAAACACATCACACACGCTCTCAAGATGAGCCCAGAGGGTGTTCATTCAGAGAGAGGGAGAGGGGGAGGAAGGCACACCTCTTCTGTGAGTGAGAGAGAGAAAGAGCGATGGTGAAGGGATGTGGAAGGGCAGCATTGGTTACTAGGAGAAACATTCCACACTGAGAAATGCATCTGAGGGAAATGGACTTCCATGATGGATTGTTCCACATTGATAAGGGAGACCTGGAAATGGCATTGGCTAAGCACCACTATCCATTCAGTGCATTAATGAGACAACTTTCAGAATTCCCTGGTAGAAAGAGGGTCATCAGTACTAGAGAAGTCCAGAGGTATTGCGGCATATTAGAGCAAGATGGATGCTTGCCGAGGGGTTGTGGGTTTTTTCATGCTGTTCTTCCTTTTCCTGCACATCCCTGTCAAAACGTGGCAATACCCAGAAGTCTGAAATCCCACCTCACATTTGTAAATAACTGTATGATAATTTCATTGCAGTAAATGTGAATCACTCACACCGGTGGATCACTCACACCGGTCAGCTTCGAAGCTAACCTGACATTGTGGTGACAGAGTTTCCACAAAGCTCTTGAAGTCAAAACATTTTCTTGCTCAAACAGATGTCCAAAGACCACACTGTATTGGATAGGGGATTTGTTTTCTTGTTGCTTTACTGTGTTAATAAACAACAGGCATTCATATACTGTTTGTTTATTTGTTCATTGGGTATACCCTATACATATTTCAAAAAGGATTTGAGGCAATTACTAGGCTACTATTAGGAAGCTTAGCAAGAATGTATTAATTAGGAAATAGTATGTACTGTGATCAGATTAATCTTACTAGAAGTGGCTAGAGCATTCTTTCTACTGGCTTAAAAGATACCTGTTGCGCAGGATATAGTTAACATCTCCTATAAGAACAGTGCATATGTGGCTGGCTAATTATGCAACACCTGACCATTTGCAAGTAAGAAAAGTTTGAAGACTTCCAATTGCCAATGTAATGTATGAATCAATCTTTGTACCCTCATGAAACCCCATTAAATAAAAGAAAATAAATAAAAATGAGCTATAAATACATAAAAGGAACAGTCTAGGAGAGGAGATCTCAAGATGATTTTGGAATATAGAAAACAGATGAAAGGATGAGATTTTGCTAAGAAACCTGAATGCTTGCACAGGGGGAAACTAGTACAATGTAAGCCAATTGGAAGACCAGAACTCTGGGCATCAACACCACTGAGGAAATCAGTGAAGCCCTAGAGGGAAAATAAAGGGGGAGATGCTGATAGAAAAGTCAGAACCCTAGCCTGTTCTCAATTCCAACCGGCCAGGCAGCTATGCTTTCTTCACCCAAATGTGGTTTATTCTGTAAAACATGTAAACCAGTGTCGTTCTGGTCTAGGGGACTCTAGACACAGGACATAATGATAGAGCAATGATGCAATAAAAACAACACAGTTGAGTTGAAGTTACCCTAGCCACCGCCCATAACTTTTTAAAAAATTTTCCCCACCCCCAACAATGCTGGCACTGACTTCCCCAACAATCACTACCCACCCTAAACTCTGGACGTGGACTTGGCTGCAGACAAAGCTTATTGTTCCATCTTTCCAAAGAACAATAGGTAAGAGAAGAAGTCAAAGATATAGCCATTGGAATCCCCCCTGGTGTAACTGTCAGGACAAACCAAATCACTCAATAATTTCTACTCATAGAACAGAATTTCTAATCAATCAGTTAGTGTCTGGTCTGCCTTAGAAATTGTAGAACACCAGGGATAAAAATAAGTTTCTACAATATCTTAGAAAATAAACAAACAAGGTTACACACAAAAGAATAGGTATTAAAGCAGGATTATTCTTCAATAGCACTACTTGAAGCCAAATAAATAATGTTTTCTTTTTTTAATTTAAATTCAGTGAGCCAACATATAGCACCTCATTAGTTTTTGATGTAGTGTTCAATAATTAATGAGTTGCCTCCACACCCAGTGCTCATCACATCACATGTCCTCCTTAATGTCCATCACCCAGTTTCTCCATCCTGCCACCACCTACCTCAAAACTCTAAAAGAAATTTGATTTCTGATGTATGGCCCCATCCCTGGCCACATCATCAATCCAGAGTGAGAATAGCAAATTCCATTTTCAGAAATTCAAGGCCTCAAGACTCCCCCTTGTGTCATTCTCTGAAAACCACTTGAAGTTGTGTCTCTCCAAAATGAGGGAATAGACTACGAAGGACAAAACAGACCACTTCATCCAGGCAATATCAGATCAAACACAAGAAGAGGAGGGAAAAAAGTCTTAAAAGGCTAGATATGCAGATTAGAAGGCAACCAGTCTAGAGTAGAAGTAGAGGATGGAGGACCCAGGGTGGAGGATGGTTTCAAAAGAAAACATTTCTAAATATTAGCTCAGTTGCTGTGGAAGAAGGTACTCTGAAGGAGTCTCCACTTCTTTTGCAGAGTTTGGGGAAAATGATTATATATTGAAAATTAAGCACATTTTTATATAAAAGCAATTATTAACTCCAGAAGTGTTTCCAGAAAGAAAAAGGTACTCATAGTGCCCTACAATTGAATGATACATATGAAGTCAGGTAATATAATGGATAAATGGACAATTAAGCCAAAGTAGATTACAATGATATTATATAAATGGAGGGACAAGAAGAGGGAAGGGGAGGTGTGGGAGAAGACTTGAGGCAGAGCTAGGGCTAAATCCTCATTTCTCACACTACAAAGAGAAGATGTGATGGTCAACGGTTCAAATCAACAATTGCTAATAGTATATTACTTAGAAATATGGAAGTCAAACCAAACTGATAGACATATATATAGTCAGTCACTATCAATTATATGCATAATTGATACATATATATAATTGATAGTAACTGACTCTGGGGACCAAGGTATTCAGGGATAAACTGGAGTAGGGAGGAGGCAAAGAGAAAGTGTTTTGTGGAAGTTTTATAGTACTGATTGATTCTTAATTTGAATGTCCTACTTTCATAAACAATTTCTGGAGAAAAATGCTTTTTCTAAATGAGAGGAAAACAGTAGATATCTTCATGTCCTGAAGGTTAAGACATTTACATGGGGGACTGAAAAAAAAAAAAAAAGAGGCATTTGTGTTGATCACACTATTCTTATACATGACTGTGTGTTTAAATTGCTTTGTAATTAAATCCTTAAGAGTTATAATAGAGGTCGATTCTACAGAACTTGCTGACTGCTTGATGAATGGTTGGTGAGAGAAAGGAATAAATCAGTTCCTTGCCCTGAGGATGGATGTGTGCTGTTTGAAGAATCAAACTCAACAAAAAAGAATTCAAGTGGTAAATCTGTTCTGGGTTTTCCAAAAATTCCATCTTGACCATCTGACATAAGAAGCATTCCTGAGCCACACATGCAGAAGCTCCCTCTGATGCTATTAAATACTCCCTCAGACACACAATTAGACACACAATGTCTAATTTCAGATCCCTTCCCCAAAGATTCCAGGGGCTGGGACTGAGGGGGTTGGGGAGTGTCTTTATCTTTCTCAGTAAACTATTAAAAAAAAGTAAAAACAAACAAACAAAAAACCAAAAAGAACCCACCTGCCCCTGACATCTAGGAACTGGTCTGACACAGCTATGCCTCCGTGTTTCTAGAAGCTGGGCTGTTGCTCACAGCAAGGCTGTTATTTTTCCAGACTTCAACAGTCTTCAGACAAAGCCACTGTGACACCAGGCTAAAGTGAGACACAACAGGGCCCCTTCATTACCTCCTGTAAGCACAGACAAGACAAGGTCAAGGTGCATCCTGCCGAATGCCAAAGTGCCCCTCAGAGCCTGTGTGAGTGACAGCTGCTCCTGGATCAACTACCCCTTTATCCTGGCCCTCCCTGCTTCCCTCAAAAATCAATTTGAGATACCAGATCATGGGATTGTCTCCCTTTCCAAAAAGCATCCCATTTAGAGTAAATCTTTGCTTCCTTCAATTTGGAAAAAAAAATCACCCAACCAAAGCCCAGATCCTTTAACAGTCTCTTACTGAGACTTCCCAGCATCCCTGGTGCTTGCTCTCCCTTGTTGCAATGAGCAATAAACAAGACTCATTCAATTACTGGTGTGTTCGGGAGGAGTTTTGGCTGCAGGGCATTGATACGATGGAGTTCTTTTGTCCATCAAAGCTTCCTGGACTGAGTAGAAATAATTCTTCATGTGAACAAGCATCACTTTTCTCTCAAAATAGGCATAGCGTCCCTTGGATGAGTTCTTCAGCTCCCACAACATGCCCAACTCAGCTCAGGCATACCTGTTTCCTCCTTCGTTACTAAAAAGTGGGGTTTGGATTCAGATGGTCCGATTTCAAATGCTGGCCCCACTGCTTACAGCACCTCTAGTTACATAATCTCCCTGGATCTCAGACGCCACATCCTACAGTTTGGATAATCCCAGTGCCACCCCACACTGGGCTGCCATGAACACTGAAGAGACAAGGTTATAGGTAAAGGGCCAAACACAGTGCCTGACCCGTTTCCGTTCTCAACAACTGCTCCTTGCTCACATCACCCTTTTTCCACAATGAAATTATTTTGCATGAAGGAATTTAAGACTAAATTGTAGAAGAGAACATTATTTTAAGATCTTTTAAATATGTCTAGCACACTGGGGCACCTGGGTGGCTCAGTTATTAAGCTGCCGTTGGCTCAGGTCATGATTCCAGGGTCCTGAAATCCAGCCCCGCATCGGGCTCCCTGCTCAGCGGGAATCCTGCTTCTCCCTCTCCCACTCCCCCTGCTTGTGTTCCCTCTCTCACTGTGTCTCTGTCAAATAAATAAATAAAACCTTAGAAAAATAAAAGTCTAGCACACAGTAGGCTTTCAAGCATGTTTTTGAATGAATGGGCTACAACGTATTTTGTATATTTTTTTCCCTGCAGAGCTATCCATTCCATTTTTACAAAGTGAAAGCATACTAGGCATATTCAAAGTTTCCTTCTGGTATATTTTTAGTTAGTGTGAATAAACACAATCTTGAGTGATTTTAAGTTCAGGATTTCTTTCACATGAAGGGCATATCTAGAGTATCGTCAACCACTGAATTTTTTAGAGCAAAGACGTATCCTTTAATAGTTTATGTTGAAAAAATAGCACTTTTGCCTGTGCCTGGGAAAAAACTCCCACCCTGATGATATCCTACAATCATTTTTAAGGATGAAATTCCCAACGAGATTTTTCACAGGTTTTACCAGTAGGTGGAATATTTTCGCACAAGCCCACCCACCAAAGGATCATTTCTTTCTAAATATATTTCTTGTTTACCCTTTGAAAAGAATGCATCCATCTATCACTCTTTTGAGATTTGGGGAGGAAGTTGCAAAAGTCAGCAAGATGCACCCCTGGCAACCATGATTTAGAACATATTGCAACAATCCCATTTGACATCGCTAACAGTTTTTCTGGCTCACCCTTAATTCTGATGTATTGACAAGTGAAAATCTGGCAATGCAGAAGCATGGTGCCCAGATTCCCTAATGTTTCGAGAGCTCGATGGAGCTTCCTTCCAAACTGTTTCAGCTTCAGCCTTTGCCTTCACTCTATCTTGGAACTCTATTTTTCACAGGCTTTCAACTTTGTTTTGTTATTTTTATGCAAGACCAAGTCAGGAGTTAAAAGGATTTAAATTGATCTATAGGTCTGCCTGTTTATGTATGTGTATATATATGTATATATACATTTTTATCTGTCAAAATATCTCTAGTAAAATCTCAATGATGAATTTTTTTAAGCCATGATTGATGTACTGTCTTGACTGAAATGCTACTTTTGATTTATGTATGAAAAAAAAACCCAACCAAGTTAATCTACATCAGTGGTTCTCAAACTTTTCCATGTTTTAGAATAAGCTATTTAATTTTAGAAGTTCTGATGCTGAGGCTGCAGTGCATTCCAGTGATATACCTGAAATTGGAAACTAGTCATCCATATTTTCTGATACCCCTTGCCACATTGATTCCAATGCGTAGCCAGGTTTGGGGCCAGTGATCCAAACTGGCTAGATGTGGGGCTGACTGTGGGTTAACAGCACAGGTACTGTCTACAAGCTTGTCAGGAATGCAGTGTCCTCGGTCCCTCCCAAGACCTATAGATTCAGAACATGATCTGGACCAGTATACATCCCAAACTTTACTGTGTCTTCCAATAGTCTCAGTATCTTTGTCCAAAGGGAGATTTGGATTGAGTTTTTAAGTCATAGATCCTGAGACTCTGCATTTCTAATAATCTAACAAGGATAACAGTGCCTAGAGCTATTGATCTGACAAGGATAATTATGGCTATGGCTCTTAAGTAACTACTACGTACCAAACAATGAACTAAGAGGTGTTTTGTTTTGTGCGTGCATGTGTATGTGTGGGTGTATTTACAAGTTATATGTAGAACTATGATAATTTGTATTTAAAAAATAAATTGAGGGGCATCTGGGTGGCTCAGTTGGTTA
>ML093184.1:40122-73512 GCA_003697995.1 Taxidea taxus jeffersonii
TCTCAGGTCATGATCCCAGGGTCCTGGAATCAAACTCCACATTGGGCTCCCTGCTCACTGGGGAGCCTGTTTCTCCCTCTCCTCCGCATTCATATGCTCTCTATCACTATTTGTCTCTCTCTCAAATAAATAAATAAAAATCTTTTTAAAATTTTTTAAAAATTAAAAATTAAAAAATAAATTGAGGTTCAGAGAGGTAAAAAGGTATGGCTCCAAGCTTTTCAACTCACCCTATGTCAAAGACTTCATCCTTCAGAGAGCTTATGAGTCACCGAATGTGTCCATTATATATGTAAATTATGAAATATTCTGTCTCATTGTGGTTGAGGTAAGGAGACCCAGTAATCTGTGATCACCCCAAGAGATGGTCTGAGTCTCTTCCTAAGTTTCAAATAATGGTGCAAGGCAAGAGGATAGAAATGTAAAGTGATTCTCACAGAACATGCCAAGTGAATCCAGAAGGATTTCTACTTAGTAACGCCTTATTAGTATTGATAATGTATAGTTAACTGCATATACTTAAAGTAGCAAGGCATACTACTGAAATGAATTTTTCAAGGGATGAGCGTCTTAGATTTTAATAAATGGCAAGACACCATCATTGTGCTTAACCACTCTGGGACATTCAAAAGAAGTGTAATACACAGCACGTCCATGAAAGCCACTTTTTATAGAAGACAGATATAAACCTATAAAGTAGTTCAATAATAACACAAGGTGGCATATGGTAGCAAATGAGCAACAGAGGCAGTACTCATAATGATAGTAGCTACCACTTATTGAAGGACTATTATGTGGCAGATGTTTTATATAAATTGCCTCATTCAATCACTACAATCTATGTAAAGTTATAATTAATATTCCTATTTTACAGATAAGGTAAAGGAAGCTCAAGGAGTTATGTGATTTTTCCCAAGGACTTCCTGATATTAAATGCCAAACTGGGATTGCAAACCCAGGTCTGTGTGACTCCAAATGAAATTCTATTTCTAGAATGCCTTATTGCCTCTCCTACACCATACTACCTCCTCCATTTTCTTGGAGGTCAGTGAAGAGAAATATGCAGCAACAAAGAAAACTTTGTGGGGAGATTTTACACGAGCTGCTTTCATAAAGACTGCTGGGATTTAAATAAACAGAGAAGGGGCAGGAGGAGAAATTGAGCCAGGAAAAGAATGACAGGGAAGCAGTATCAGGAAGCAAGGGGCTATTCAAGTTTGTTATGAATAGCCCATTTAGGGAAGAAATATAGGGGTGGAGTACATAAGCTAAGTTCATTTTGAAGGACCTTAAAATTCAATCTGAAGGGTATTGGTCTAAGGACAAAGTGATCTCAGAAGTTTTCAGGAAAGGGAGAGAAATGACTGTGGAGTTTCCATAAAATGAATAAAACCCTGGTGTGATGGTTTATAGGGTGTGAAAGGAAGGAATTTGTGAAGTACTTAAACCACATTGAAGCTTCGAGGAAATAATAAGATGATCACATTTTCAGAGCACAGGGTTTCTTTACGGAATTGGAAATATAAAGCAGTAACGTCTCAATATTTCTAAGCTGTAGGGATCTAAGGGATTCGGAACCTCCTCTAGGCAGTGGAAAACCATTATGAGAGTCAGTCTAGGAGAGACAGGAAACAGAAAGACCACTTAGAAAACAATGAAGTTTTAAATTGAGGTGTTGGCTGTGGAAATGGGAAGGAAAGTACAAATAATGGGAACCAAGGATCTATAGGAGATCAGGAGGTAAAGGGTGACCACCTGGAACTTTGGTTTTCAGAGAGAAGTCAGAATTACCAAAAGATGATAATGCCTCAAGGACTGTGAGTTGTATATCTATTTATCTGAGATCTAGACTTTGAATTTATAGTGTGAAGGAAACTCAATACTGAGTAGAACATATTTTTCTTTCAAAAAATCCCAGTAATAATAATAATAGTTTGTACATTTTCTTGGTTTTTTTATTTATGTGTTTTACTTATCGTCATGTTCAAATAGCTCTGATATATATATCACCCCATTGAAATCTCACTTCTCCATAGTGTCAGGGTAGAAATTATCATCCACATTTTATTTGTGAGAAATGTAAGACAGAGAAGTTCAGGTAATCATCTGAGCTTACTTGGCATGTGAGTGGCCAAGTCAGGTCCCATGTGTTATGTCTTCAAGTCCAAGATCAGTCTCTTACAGCAAAGACAACAAATCTCAGGCGAGAAGAGGCAGGGATAGGTGGAATGAGCACTCACACTTCTGTAATGATGTGCAATTCCTTCAATTAGTCCATAAAACAGAAGACAATTGAATAAAAGTAGGTAATGGCTTTGCACTTTAATTGTCATTAGATTTAAATTATAGAGGTACTTCTCATAAGTTTCCAGAAAAGGGAGAGGTCAGGAGAAGTGAAAGTTGGATAAAGGTGTGGGTTTTTTCCTTTTTCTTTTTGAAGAGCAAGTAATGCATGTCTAAACGTGGAACCGCTTTGTATGAATCACTGACCCTTTAATTATTAAGCTCCAAAGCTATTCATCTGCCTGATCAGAAGAAGTCCACTCCAGATGAAGGCTCTTAGGGTCAACAACTCTCAGATTCTGGTCAGGACCCATCTATGGCACCCAGGCATGGAGGTCAATATCACTTGAAACTTGAATTTTATTTAAAACTTCTCCAACTCCAACTGGGCAGGGATGTGATGGACCTTAAGATTGCATATGCCTCTGCTTATTCTAACATTGCTTTTCTGTAAGGAGACAAATTAAAAAAAAAACAATGGAATTTTTGAGACCTGGATACATCATCTATAAATTGCATCTTCCTGAGCAAGTTGTTTAATCATTCTGTTTTAGTTTCTTACCTGTCAATGGACAATGAAAGGTAATAATTTCTTAATCTATTTACTGATTTATTTCATGGACTGAAGACCTTACTATGTACCAAGGATTGCATTCAGTGCTGAAGAGCAGTATGGAATAACACAGATTCTAGCCTACGTGAAGTTTAGAGATTATCAGGTGAGATTATTATCAAGCAAATAATTATAAAAATAATCCTATTTGATAACACTAAGATCTCAATACTTAGTGAGTCTTTCTAGAATGAAGAGATCTCTAAACATAGACATGATGATAAAATATTAAGCAATTTTGGGTGCCTGGTTGGTGCAGTCAGATAAGCATATGATTCTCGGTTTTTGCTCAGGTCATGATCTCAGGATTGTGAGATCAAGCCCAGTGTCAGGCTCTGAGCTCAGCATAGAGTCTGTTTAAGACCCTCTCTTCCTCTGCCACCTCTCCCTCTCTCAAATAAATAAATAAATAAACCTTTAAAAATATACTAAAAATTAAGCAATTTTGAGGTCAGGGAAGAAAGCTAAATTTTATTGAGCACCTACTATCTATTAGGTAGAATACTAGGATCTTTGTATGTGTATTCTGATTTAATTAGTTCCTCAAACCACACATTATTTGCTATTATATATGTTTTCCCACAAAAGAATAAAAGCTCAGGGAAATTAATTAACTGGCCCAGATTCGTCATGTTTTGGTGCTTGAGAGCCCAAATTCTGGAGTTAGACCACTTGAGTTCAAATCCTAGCTCTATATCTCAGTTTTTCCTATATCTCAGTTTTTTCATCAAATTGAGGATAATAACTTTATCTGTATCATATGGCTGTTGTGGGAATTAATGAGTTCGTTGTACCTGACAAAAAGGAAATGTTATATAAATATTAACTACTACATTATTTTTAATATGAGGTGGTTTGACAGTTAATTGCATGCATCACATTGACAAGGCTATGGTGCCCATTTATTTCATCAAACATCAGGCTAGATGTTGCTGTCTAGGTATTTCTTAGATGTACTTAACATCTAGATCAATAGACTTTCCATAAAGCAGATTACCCTCCATAATGTGGGTGGGCCTCATCCACTCAGTTCAAGGCCCTAAGAGGAAAGACCAAATTTTCCTGACAGCAAAAGGAATTCAGGCTCAACACTATAATATAGTCTTGAGTTTTAAGCCTGCATGGCTTACTCTATGGATTCTGGACTTCCAGTCTCCACAATAGGAACTATCCTCTTGGTTCGGTTTCTTTGGAGACCCTGACAAATATAGCCATGCAGGCTGAATATGAATCTCAGATTGCAAAGGTTGGTGCAAAGTTTTGGTGGACTCTCCTGTAGTTAAACCTGAAGATATTCAATTTGTGCTGCCCTCTTTTACCAATCTAGTTTTCAAAAAACAAACAAACAAAAAATTTTGATGAGTTTTCACTGAAAAAGGCAGTGGTGGTCAGGTCCAAAGAGACTGGACTACAGGTCTGTTCTCTTCATAGTCCAGAATGTTCCTTCCCCAAGGGCTTCGTCACCATGAATGGGACACATGTGACAAGTCGTATTTCTTTCATAATAGAGAGAAAAGTTTAAAATGAGATTCTAGACTTTCATTAGTTTTTGTGCTGCCCTAATTTCTTTTTCTCCTTTGCTTTCACACCAGCTGCAGACTTTAATTAAACTGTGGCAAGTCTCCTAAACTTGGCGGGCTTTCCAGAGAAAACAAGGGCATCTCCTCCCAGGGCAGATCTTTCCCTGAGCCCTCCAGCTTGCATTTATTTTCCCAACTGTCTGGATTAGTGGCTAGAAACCTTGCACGACCTCACATCTCATTTCCTCCTCCCTTTGTTCTATTCTACTTAGCAGATTTCTCCAGAAGTTCCTGAGCTGTGTATTACTGTCATGACTAACTCAAAGTAATATTTCATTGCTGTAATTATGGTAAATTACTATACTGGTTTATCATTTTGATTCTTTATTTTAAAGCACCATTCATAGCCACAGGATAAAACCATCATATCTGTATTTATGGATTAAATTAATGCATCCCTTTATTATGGACAATGATAAAATGAAAGGTGAAAAGGAAGCACAATCTTATTAGGCTGTAGACAATGACAAATATATTAGAGACCATCTCAAAATGCTCCTGAAACTCTGTGGCTCTGACACTGGGATCTGCTTTCCATACCCATTTTGTGATTACCAAACTGTGTAGTCCAGAGAGCTGAAACTCACAGGAAGCTCAGCACTGCGTATGTGGTAAGGTCACTTAAATATACCAGTATATGTGTTTTTATTTAAAAGACCATTTTCTTCTGCAAAGCTTAATTTGCAAGCTGCATTACTGGACTCTTTCCTTCCACCTTCATTTTTTATTTTATTTTAATTAATTACTTAGCTAATTAATTAATTTACTTACTTTAGAAAGAGAGAGAGAGCCCAGGCAGAGGGGAAGGGCAGAGGCAGAGGGAAAGAGAGAATCCCAAGCAGACTCCATGCCCACCATGGGTCCCAATGCTGGGCTTGATCTCACAACCCTCAGATCATGACCTGAGCTGAAGTAAAAAATCAGATGCTTAACAGACCCCCCCAGGTACCCCAACTTCCACCTTTACATAATAGCAGACAGTTTATAGGAAAATTCTAGGAAATAGTTATGTAAATAAAGATGCTGCCACCTGAATAAATGAGAAGGTTCAATGACTGGACAAATGACAGGGAAGAAGAATATATATGTACCTTCTGATACAGGGAACAGGGGTGAAGATACTGTGAAAGGCTAAAGAAAAGGTTTTCAAACCCAAAGAGGTGAGATGGGAAGGTCCAGGAGAGCAAGAATTTGAAAGAAACTTGAAACTAGTCTCTTCCTAACATCTAACCAGGATTTGCTTATATTTAAGGGCATTCCTTACCAGACAATAATCTCAAGGGATTGGGCATCAGTTTATCCATCCTGGTTGGGCACTGGATAGAAGTAATTTAATAAATAGTCATTGGGTATAAACCATGTGTCTGGCACTCAGCGAGGTATCAGAATGAAGCTGTCAGCAAGAGAGAGATGGGGCCTGCCTACCTGATGCTTACACTTTAATTAGAAAAAACACATTAAATCAAAAATCGTTAAGTAGCCATTGCTGCTATGAACATTGGGGTACAGTTACCAAACTGTGGAAAGAACCAAGATGCCTTTCAATGGATGAATGGATAAAGAAGATATGGTTCATATATAAATGGAGTATTATGCCTCCATCAGAAAGGATGAATACCCAACTTTTGTATCAACATGGACGGGACTGAAGGAGATTATGCTGAGTGAAATAAGTCAAGCAGAGAGAGTCAATTATCATATGGTTTCACTTACTTGTGGAGCATAAGAAATAACATGGAGGACATTGGGAGATGGAGAGGAGAAGTGAGTTAGGGGAAATCAGAGGGGGACACAAGCCATGAGAGACTGTGGACTCTGAGAAACAAACAGGTTTTGGAGGGGAGGGGTGTCGGGGGTTGCGTGAGCCTGGTGGTGGGTTAAATTAAGGAGGGCACATATTACATGGAGCACTGGGTGTGGTGCATAAACAATGAATTTTGGAACACTGAAAAGAAATAAAATAAAATGGAAGAAAAGGTCATTAAGTAGCTGATTCTGTTTAGAATTTTTAGAAGTTCTATTAAAAACAACAACAACAACAAAAAAAAAAAAACAACAACACAGGTATAGTTACCTGGCAGGGGAGATACCACGATCACAAAGGTGGCTTTTTCCAGGGTGAGTCTTATTCACTGGACTCTGAGGTGTTGACCTGCGATTTCCCCAAATGTGAGAAACTCCACTGCATCATTTGTGGTGGGGCAGGGGGCTGTGTCGTGTTTTCCCCTGTTTAGTTCTGCCCAAGGAAAGAATGTTTCATTTTCTGTTTTGGTGTGAGTTTTTGTTTAAGCCTGAGCCCTTATTGGATCATTTTTGAAGAAAATTAATTTGTTTAGGAAACTGAAAACAAACGCAGGATATTACAAAAGCACATCACAGAATAAGGGTTGTTTGGACTGGTTGAAAAACTCAAAGAAAACCCCCCTGAGGAAGTGAGTTTACAAGCCTACAAGTGAGTAAGGCTTCACACAGATGGTTCCTTCTGCCTGGAACTCGTCCCTTCCCTAAACATGGCCAAGGACCTAGGGTGGGAGGAAACCTGACCAAAGCAAAGAGCAATAAGCTTGGAGGACAGTGACAGAGGAGAAAAGGGCCAGCAGGTAAGGGGGTCAGGTGGGTCTTTGGAAGATTGTGCCAGGGACTCAACAACCATGGGAAGTTTGAACTTTATTTTCAGAACAAAGAGAAGCAACTTAAACATTTTAGGCAGATGAATAACATGATTGAATTTGCAATATAAAAAGGCACATTCTTGGGAGAACAGGGCACTGGTAGAAGAGCAGGTTCGGGACAATTTGAAGATAACCTCGTTGGCATCGAAAGCGGGCTATGTGATGGGCAGTGCAGTCTGTGTATAGTAATTCTCTTAACATTTGCCTCCGCTCCAGGGGGCAGGGACTTAGGGCTGGTTTCATGGGCAAAGGCCCCACACTCAGCTCAGTCAAGAAGTGCCTGACCCTCACTAGGGCTGTGTACTGGGGGCCCAAGGCTCTGTGGTGTCTGTCTTGAAATTCCTAGTAATTTGGTTATTGACATTGACTATGTTTTGTAAACAGAGTTCAGTGGGACAATGGAGCGTGCATAGAGGCTGGGAGCATAGGACACACAGTCCAACTACCCCCAGCCTCTCTGCCTCAGCTGCCTGCTTCCAGCACCTTGGGCCCCACCAGACCTCCCCCACTCTATCCTGGCCCCACAACCACTGACACTCTCCCCACCCTGGGCAGTGACTAGAGGGGCTGGCCTGGAAAGTCTTGCATCCCACCATCATCCTTTCTCCACGGCAGTGGCCGCCCCTCCACGAGAGGGTAGGATGGAGCTCAGGCATATGGTGGCAGCTGTCCCTGTTCACTGCCCGGGGCTCGCAGCACCCCATGTGTTTGGTGGATGACCTGTCAAGGACAATCTTCTCACTTGCGTTTTTCCAGGTAGCAGACACAGTTAGATTAAGAAATCTGTCTGATGCCTGTTTATGAAATGCTAACCTATAGACAAATGGAATAGACTGTAGATAGATAGATGGAGTTCTAAATCTAAATTATGTCTCATAAGAAAATCCTGGAAGCCAATTTCACACGTTGAGGAACTTGGGGATCTTCTTGATGGGGACAATCACATTAATAATAAACATATTGAACGCTTTTTATATGGGTGACCTAAATCTAAGCTCAGCCCATGCATTATCTCTATTTACCCTATAACCTTAAAATCTGTTGTTACCTCCATTTGGCAGATAAAGGATCAAGTCCTAGAGAGTTAAGTCACTTGCCCGAGATAACACAGCTTCATTTGCAGAAATAAGATTTAACACAAATCTAAGTAAATTCTAGGCCACGGCTCATGACCAGCCTGGGCACCAGTTCCAATCAGTCCAGCCTGCCCTTTTAACCAGTTGGGAAGAGCAAAGGCAGAGAGCCTAGAAATTTTCCTAAAGGTCTTAGAGGGTAATAACTGAACAATCAATACTAGAACACTGTCTGTTTCTTAATGCAAAACTCTTTGCTTTATAAATGATAACATCCCGAAGCCTGCATAGCCATTGACCTTGGCTTTACTCGAGAGTATTTCTGCTAACAGGAGTTAAGGACGCACTTTGTCTGTGTCCACAGCTTGCAGGGGTACGAGATGGAGTCTCTCTTCACTAGTTCACCTTGGGAGGAAAGAGGGCACCTGTACACTGGCCAGTGAGTGAGTGGTACTTCCCAGAGTCCTCTGGGGCCAGAGCAAGCCCCTGATGAGTGGGACAGCTGGGCTCTCCAGTACTCTCGAGGTACCACCCTGGCCCAGAAATTGCTGGATGAGTGTGATGTAGCTTTCCTTTCATGGGCCATGTTGAAGGGAGTACACTGACGAGGAACTTCTAACTTCTATGCCCTGCTATGGACCCCAACTTCACGTGACCAAGCAAGAATAAACACAAAGCAAGCAAACATACACAACAAATGCGAAGGCTATAGTTCAGGGCTTATGGACCTATAGTAAGTTCCAAAAAGCTCCATGAATACACCAGCTCAACTAGTCATAGTCATTCATGCATTCATTGATTTTTTTAAATTATGTATTTATTGCCTTTCTACTAAGTACCACACCCTGTTCTGTGTGTTGGGGATTACAGAAGGGAACAGAGCAGAAAATGTAATGCTGTCCTGGATCTGATATTCTAGTTGGGAAGTGACATGAGACTTAAATGTATAACGTGTCTAATGGTGATCAATGTCATGGAGAAAAGTAAGCAGGTAAACACAAAAAAGGAATGTGGGGCAGCAAGCCAAGCACTATTTTCATAGGGGATCAGGGAAACTTAGCTCTCTCTCCTATTTGGGCAGGAACCTGAAGGCAGTAAAGGGCTAAGCTACCTACTTACCCAAGGGAAGAAAATTCCAGAAAGCATTCCAGCAAAGGGCAAAAGCCCCGAAGCCAAAGCTTGCTTCTCATGTGCAAGGGAGTGTAAGGAGACCAGTGTGGCTGGAGCAGAGTGAACAGGTGCAGAGGGAGGAACAAGGCCAGGCAGGTGATGTAACGGGGCACAGACACCACATAAATCTTTATAGGCCAAAGCAAGGACCTTAACTTTGAGATGGGAAACCAGTGGGAGGTTTTGAACACAATGGCTGTGTGGTCTGAACAGACTCACCCTGACCACCGAGCTGGGGAGACATTGACCCAGGCAGGGAAGGTGAAGGCAGAAGCAGATTACCTAGTTTTAAAAGTGATGGCGATTGTGGACATTGCTGCTATAAACATTCGGGTACACGTGCCCCTTTGGATCACTACATTTGTATCTTTAAGATAAATACCCAGTAGTGCAATTGCTGGGTCATAAGGTAGCTCTATTTTCAATTTTTTGAGGAA
The DNA here is from genome assembly GCA_003697995.1 of Taxidea taxus jeffersonii. Lineage (NCBI taxonomy): Eukaryota > Metazoa > Chordata > Mammalia > Carnivora > Mustelidae > Taxidea > Taxidea taxus. The sequence continues at coordinate 49,951 of ML093184.1, forward strand.
CCTCCATGCTGTTTTCCAGAGTGGTTGCACCAGCTTGCATTCCCACCAACAGTGTAGGAGGGTTCCCCTTTCTCCACATCCTCGCCAGCATCTGTCATTTCCTGACTTGTTCATTTTAGCCATTCTGACTGGTGTGAGGTGGTATCTCATTGTGGTTTTGATTTGTATTTCCCTGATGCCCAGTGATGTGGAGCACTTTTTCATGTGTCTGTTGGCGATCTGGATGTCTTCTTTGCAGAAATGTCTGTTCATGTCCTCTGCCCATTTCTTGATTGGATTATTTGTTCTTTGGGTGTTGAGTTTATAGCAGCAATGTCCACAATAGCCAAGTTATGGAAAGAACCTAGATGTCCATCAACAGATGAATGGATAAAGAAGATGTGGTATATATATACGATGGAATACTATGCAGCCATCAAAAGAAATGAAATCTTACCATTTGCGACGACATGGATGGAACTAGAGCGTATTATGCTTAGCGAAATAAGTCAACTGGAGAAAGACAACTACCACATGATCTCCCTGATATGAGGAAGTGGAGATGCAACGGGGGTGGGAGTTAAGGTGGTAGGAAAAGTAAAAATGAAAGAAGATGGGATCGGGAGGGAGAAAAACCAAAAGAGACTCTTAATGTCATAAAACAAACTGAGGGTGGTGGGGGAAGAGGGGTTGGGTGAGGGTGGTGGGGTTACATCATATGTTTAAATAAAGCTTAAATAAAGTAAAAAAAAAAAAAAGTGATGGCGATGATCCCCAGGAGAAATGACGGTGCACAGGGGTGGTGACAGAAGAGTCGGGAAGGCGGTATATTCCGGATCTATCTGAAAACAGAGCCAACAGGATTTGCTGTGTGGACTGGCTTGGAGGAGTAGGAGGGAAAAGATGATGGCAGGATTTGAGGCCTGAGCCATCACCAGTGACGGGGACTGGATTGTGAGTGCTCAGTGTTGGACATGTTAAGCTTGAAGTACCCATCAGATATCAAAAAGGAGATGTTGAGTAGACAGGTTTATATATAGTCTGTGGTTTGGGAGGGACGAACTGGCTAGAAACAAAAATGTGTACTTTTTAGCATATTGATGGTATTTAAAGATATACTACTGAATAAAATCACACAGGGAGAAATGTACTCAGGCAAAAAACCCATAATTAAAATCTGAATACCATGCAATATATATTATATACATTTAGGATAGTATATGTATATGTGTGTGATACACACATTAATTTAAGGAATCTGATACATAAATTAGTTCAAGGGTAGGTAGCATTCATCTCAGTTCACAAAGGAGAAATGCGGGGAGGTCAAGTGGCTTACCTAAATTAACTCAAGTAGCAAATGACACAATGAGACTCAGATCCAAGACTCCACACTCCATTAGGACAACTGCCTTGATGACTGTAGGCTCCGGACACCAGCGGTTTATCCTAAGTGTGGGTTTTTTTCTCGCCTGAGATTAGAAGTATTCTTAGGCACCGGTCCCCTAAGTGCAAAGCATCCAAGAGAAGCTGCTGAAGGATAATGATCATTGTTTTAATAGCCTCAGCCCTCTTTACTGGCAGAATCTTCTCATTCAGTCTCCCACCTTGCCAAGTATCCAGCAGGGACCTCAAGAAAGGAGGCCATTGGAACTGAATGATTTTGAGGCGGAAGAAAAGGACCGTATAGTTTTACGCACGACCCAAACCTAAATGTCCCTACGGTTTGTAGCTGATGCCAAGAGGCCAGGCTTCACCCTAGGGGCTGCTGGGAGCAGTGGGATGCAGGGCTTGGAGGAAAATGCCTCTGATGCCATGGGGGAAAGGCCTCTAGGCAGCAGGACGGCCTCCAGCCCAGCCTCTCCAGGGGAGGCTCCCTCTGCTTCCTAACCTGGACAGCCTGGTGGGATTCTTGGGTTTGGTTCGTTTCAACAACCGCCTTGCTCTTTCCTGAATGCACCAGTTTTTACAGTGTTCGCAGCTGTTAATTAATGTAGACCTCTCTGCTTGAACAGCCGCTGGCGTCTTCAGTGAAGTTATAGATTTTTCTTTCTCAATTGCTCTGGAGTCACCCTGAGGCTATTAATTTGGGCTATTAGCCGTGGGTGATTTCAAAATCCATATTGATAATGCTGAGGCTGTAGTGGCGGCCTGCTCCGGGGGCTGTGGGCAAACAAGCTGCAGCCTCCTGTTGCCCCTGCCGCAGACTGAGTTTTCTAGGAGCTAAGCTGTTCGGGTCAGTGTTATGGGAATTCTGCTCATGAATTCTGGCTTTTATAGTATTTTAAAAAATAGTAACCGTCATAATGACAACAATGGTAAGTTAATATGATAAGTTAACAATATATTATGGCTAATCATATTCATTTGCTTTGACTTACCATTGATTGCTTATATCAGTTAGCGATAAAATAATTTTTTTATTTTTTTTAAAGATTTTATTTACTTATTTGTCAGAGAGAGTGAGCACAAGCAGACGGACTGGCAGGCAGAGGCAGAGAGAGAAGCAGGCTCCCCGCCGAGCAAGGAGCCTGATGCAGGACTCGATCCCAGGACGCTGGGATCATGACCCGAGCCGAAGGCAGCCACTTAACAACTGAACCACCCAGGCGTCCCATGATAAAATAATTTTAATAAACAACAGTGACGGTCGCTTTTATGATAATTGACTTATGGAGTAGCTCCTACTTGCAAGGCGTTGTGCTACACAATATTTTTTTTTCATCAAATCTTCATACTTCTTTTTTTTTTTACTTTTTTTTTTTTTTACTTTTTTTTTACTTCATACTTCTATAAGAGACGAGATATCTGAAGTTAGAAAGTTTATGCACTTTGTCCCATCACACAATCAGTGGCCGGGGCTCCCACACGTGTCCAAGTCCCCAGCATTCTTGGGCTTAAATATTAGTCCAACAGACTGGCTGCTTCCCAGGTCCTTGAAGGCACTTGTTAACACGTAGATTACCACATTCCTCCCTAGACTCATTCAGTCAGGACCTCTGTGGCAGGACCCCAAAATCTACAGTAGTAACAAGCTCTCCAAATGATACTCACACATGCTCATCTGTTTAATGGCTTTCGGCCCCCACATTTGATGAGTGGGGGACTCTTGAACCAGACTGCTTGACTAGGAAGCACAAATTCATCACTTACTAATTGTACATGATCGACAAAGTTACTTAGTCTAAATTGTGCGTCAGTTTCTTCATCTTTCAAAGGAAGGAAAATAATAGTTCATACTTTAACATCTTGCTGAATACCCACGTCTTGAGCATTTACTGGATATTAGGCTGCACGTGGCCAGGATGAGATGAACTAACACGCCTCATGTTCTCTGACTGTCCCGGACACACAATGATTATTCGTTATCATCAATACACTAGTCTTCGGCATGGTGAACCAGCGACCACAGCTGCCTATAGGCTCAAAGCAAGTGCCCTTGTATTTTTAATTCTTGAAGCTAAAACTATGGCCTAAGTGTGGGCAGAGTAGATACTTCTCACCTTGATAACTGAGCAGGGTTGATAATTCAAAGACCTCAGTTAGAACTTTATTCTACCCCTTTCTTTCCTGTGACTATAGTAAAGTCACATAACTCTTTTTAACTCAGCTGTAAATTGGGTGAATAGCCCTTACCATGCATTACTGTAAAGAGAGCAGACATGAAATTGCCTAGTCATGATCTCGATGGTGGCTAAAAGTGGCACATGAACACGACTGTTGACTTTAAGAAGCACTAGACAGGCCTCCCCTTTCTGGTAAATCTGTGCCTCCTGACCAAGCAAGACCCGCTCTACACCCTTGGGAATCCAGCATGAAGAATTTATTTTTGGGGGTAAGGTATTATTTCAGGTTAGAATGTAAATACTACATATATTTTCTCCGAAAGCACCTCCCCATTGAAATGAGCCAATAACCAGACATGGATCTCAGGAGGGATCAGACATAGACTCCACTTGATGTAGCTAGCTAACGTTAGAGAGGAGTATCAGTGTAGACAGCATGCACAGCAGAGTGAGCGTAAGTACACTCCAGCAGGCGTGGCTCAGTAAATAAACATGCTCAAAGTATTTACAGCAGGAAGTTAAGTATCCCACTTTTCCCCTTCTTTGCTTCCTGAAGCTATCATGTTTATGGGTTTTCTTGTAATGTATTTAAAGAATCTACATTTCAGATACTTGTGTTTTTCCTTTTGTTTTTTTTTTGTGTGTGTGTTCAGGGTGGCATGGCTAGTGTGGCAGTTGACAAGTAAGACTAGAAAACCTAGAAGGTGGAAGTCAAAACCACCCATAAACTCTCCACACACAGATAAAAATACTTCAGCCTGTTTCCTTCTGATTATTTTCTCTGATTGTATAATCTTTGCAATGTCAAGGTCTTTCCAATGTATAAAGCTGCTTTCTTCTTTTTACACCCATTATTTGTATCATAAGCTTTTCCCATCTTTAGAAATCATTTAAACACATCATTTTATTGACAGCCACAGGGTAGCTGTGTCATAATTTCCTCAAACAACCTACTATTGTTTGACATTTTAGCAGCTTCAAATTTACACTCATTGTAAAAGTGGTTGCATTGAACACGATAATGTGTAAATCTTTGTCTTCATCTGCTTCTAATTACAATATTTACTTCAGAAGTCTTCCTCAAAATAGGGCTCTCGGTTCCATTTCTTTAAGGATACTGATACCCTAACGTACTTTCCGAGAAGGTGGCCCAGTAGCTACTCCCACCGGCAGTATATTAAAGTTCCCAATTAATGAAATCTTGCAGGAAACCGTCTTTTTACAAATGGTGAAAAGGTTGAGATCGTCATAAAATGGGAAGCAGTCAATATGAAGTTAATCCAGCTTTACTCTATATCTATTTGCTGATTATTAATCGTGTATATTAACTGGTCCAATTTGAATCCCACCCACAGAATTTGGGATGGAAATAAATGACTAAGAGTCGGACTGGAACAACCCCAAGTTCACAGAGTGAGAAGACATCCAACCAACCTGCTTTGTGTGTGTGTGTGTGTGTGTGTGTGTGTGTGTGTGTGTGTGTGATTCTCTGCTTCTCTCCTCACTCTCTGTTCTATTCACTTATTCCACAAATATTTATTGGGCCCCTATGAGAATCAGTAATTACTAGACACAGGACACCAACCAGATTATAAAGCAACACAGGGCAAATAAGGCAAATATGTCCTCAAGGAGCTTCCATCTAATCGAACAAATAATTACAAGGTAGATAAATCCTAGGTGAGATAAAGACAGAATGTCAAATTTACCCAGCATATGAAGGATGACTGCTCATCCTGGTTAGCAGCAATGTAGATATGAGGAAGGAACCGTACATCCAAAGAACTTGAAAAAGGAAAGCAGGGGACGTTCTTGAGGAACTAGAAGAATCCCGGTGTGGTGACAGCACTGAGGACAGGGGTGAAGCCGAGTGCCAGGCTTGGAGGAAGGGGATGTTGGCACAGGTCAGGCTTCACTACATTTAAAACTCTACATTTTAAAACTCTACATTTAAAACTCTACATTTTGTCTCTGACACCAAACACGAGAGAATGCTTGAAGTGTTTTATAAGAGAGAAATGAAAGGATCAGATTTGAATCTCAAAAGACAACTCCAGTTTCTGTTTAGAGAATAAACTGAAGAAAGAAAGGAGTGCAAAGCTAGGGGCCCTTTAGCAGGTTAATGCAATCCAGGAGAGAAATGATGATAGTTTCCACCCCAGGAGGCAGCAGCCATGATGGATGGAGGTGGGCGACCTTAGTGTCAATAATCATGGTGGCAAAGCTTTTTTGCTATTTAATCCCTTACAGAGCTGCCGAAAAATCTTTCCTCTTGTCCCTTCTCCCTTGCTCAGTGAGGATAAAAGATTTCTGATCACTGTTTATTCTGTAAGATCTTTTTCCACATAAGATCCACGTTATGAAGTTTCTCTCGCTCTTTCTTTTCCTCGGGTCACATAATCACATTTCCTTTTATCTTAACTCTCAGGGTACACCAGTTCAAACTCTTCAAGCTGTGTTTAAAAAAATACTTTTAGGGGGTGGTGGAAGGAAAGCCCCAAGCTTTACAAGGTAAATGTGAATTTGTCGTTCTCCCATTACACAAGGGTACTCATATAATATTTCACTTGGTGGCTGTAGAAACGCGTATATGTTTGATAACCTAGTCATGAAATGCTAGAATTTTATAGTTTATAAAGCAATATTTCTGTTCTACTTGCTACAATTTGATGAAAATATGTTAGGACAGGACAAAGTTGTCTGCAAATGCATTTCTTTCAAGACATGAATATAAGACTTTCCTTTGTTGGCCAAGATAGGAGGGTCAGCATGTTCACTTCTCTTGCATGTATCCAGTTGTAGCTATGGATGTAGGAACAATACTCATTCTTCAGACACTTCCACTGGCTTGATCTTCAATTATTTGCCCCATTTCTGCTGATAACCTCATCTCCTAGAAAGAGAAGTAAGGATTAAGGAGCTACTTTGTGTGAATTTATATAGTTCCTCAAAATAAAAGGGCTACATCTATTCAATGCATTATGAATCTGATTGGGTTTGCACTCATGATTTTTGTAAACATTGACTTAGCCCCCAAAGCTTCTTATTTTCTAACTCTGCATTAGGAGAGGATTCCAATATTAAACCCCCAAGCAAGATATTTTTGTTAGATCAGGAGAAATGGGAGGCAGGTAGACTTCATTCATGATTTATCTTCCCAACAGTCAATCCCTTTCTCTCCTACCAAATGGTCATGCTCTGAATCCTTTGTCTTATCTCATGCAGACACAGCCCCACCTCTCAGCAACTTCACAAAATGACTGCGTTCTCCTTAGTTGCTGCTCGTTATCCTTCCATGATCTCCCCCGCAATGGTCATCTTTGCTTCTCTGTTAATTGTATGCTGGTTTGGGGAGTTAAGAGGGAAGAACGCTACAGGAAAATCCAAAAGAGTGATGTATTTTCTGCTACTTGCCTCATGACCTTGTACACTGCTCCCTTATTGAAGCTTCTGTATTATACTTGATGTTGCCTGTTGTGTTCCTTTTGATGGAAGGGCCAGGCTGAGAGTGACATTTCGGCTAAGTGTGTCAGGCAGTCAGGAGTAGCAAGAGGCTGCTTCCAGTAATTCCATGACGATGCCTCAACCCTGACCTTTAATTGCTTTCACAGTCCTCAGCCCTGTCTCCCGTGATTTAAAGCAATGATGAGATGGGTCCACGTGCAGGGTGGGTTTGTCAGGCCCCAGGAATGCCCAAGGTGAGTCTCACCTTCTCATTTCTTGATTCTCGGCAATCTTTCCTGTGCTGAGCAATACAGGACGGTGGAGCAGAAGTCAGGTGGGGGTGGGGAGGGGATGAGACCTGAACTTCTCCAATATTCCCGCCTAGAGCATTATTCATGCCCATACTGATGAGGGCGGCCAGAGCGCTACAGACCCACCACGGCTTGGGTCACCTCTGGTGACCCGCACTAGAGCTGGAACTCTGCCTGGTCAGCCTCCTGGAGGAAACTCTTGTGTTTACTTATTTGTGATTTATGAAACTGTACCCTTGGCAAACTGCTGGCTTTGGGGAGCAAGCACACAATTGGAACCAGCCAGTAAGTCACATAAAGACCAGGACAGCGATCAACAGCTTCTGTCCAGCAGGAACCACTTAATGATCCCACTTCCTCCGCAGCAATCAGGGCAGGGCTATTTACTAATATGGCGCCTCCTCTGAGCCCCCAGAGGAGAGTGGTCAGGTTTTCTTAAGACTCACAAATCCTCTTAGAGCAATTCCGGGTTCTTTGTCCTCCTGGGACTTGATTCCTGACAGCCTAGAGAGAAATTCCTTTTCTAAGAAGTCTGGGAAATTCTCAGCAAAACCACTTTAATATAGAGCTCCCTGTGCCTAGTCAAGGGTGGTCATGGGGCAGATGAACACATGAACTCTATTGAATGAAGGTCTTCTCCGTAAAGATAGAAATTGTATCTCCTTCCCATCCTTATCTCAAGGACTTTAAAAGGGCAGATCCCATGGCCTCTTTAGCTGACAAGGTGAAGCAGGGGAACCAGCCCCAATCAGGCTGTTGGCTTTGCGAATGAAGGAAAATAGCAAAGCTCTTGTCAGAGAAGGGGTGGTTGGGGAATCTGTGACATTTTGAAGATGTGTCTTGCTGTGCTCTTTGTCTGAAAGACACCACACAGAAACTGCCTGATGATGAGTCCTCTTTATGCATAGTTTTAATTATGACTTTGTTGGGTTGAAGAACGGTGAAGACCCCTCTCCTCTCTGCTTCAGCCTCCCTACCCTTAGCGCCCCCCACCAGCCACAAACATATCTGTTCCCTTTCACTGTCCTTGTCAAAGTAGAGAACAAAGGGATCAAATACATGTTCATTTAGAATCAGGTCCACAGGGGCACCTGGGTGGCTCAGTGGGTTAGGCCTCTACCTTTGACTCAAGTCATGATCTCAGGGTCCTGGGATCAAGCCCCACATCAGTGTCTCTACTCAGCGGGGAGACTGCTTCCCCCACTCTCTCTGCCTGCCTCTCTGCCTACTTGTGATCTCTGTCAAATAAATAAAATCTTAAAAAAAAAAAAAGAATTGGGTCCACAGTTAATTGAAATCTACACTTTCTACCTTATCGACTTTTGCTACTTTATGGATTTCATTGACATATGTGTTGTGCATGGTGATTAATGAGTGGTGGCTCTCTGTTTTTTGCTATTATAATTATGGATGCTACAGTCCCTGGGCCTCAGTTTCTTCATCTCTAAAACAGGTTAAAATTTTACCAAGCATAACTAGTGTGAATATTAAATGAGATAATACAGTATGACTCTCTCTGACTCCCACAGTTACAAGGCAAGGCTCCCATCCCCTGTACCTTCATGGATCCCTCTGCCCCAGTGGTATCTCTTTCCAATACAGAGTTGTCTGCACACTTGTGAGCACACCCATGAGACTGAGCTCTTGAGGGCACATATATCAGTCAATTTGGGCTCCTATAACAAAAATACCATAGACAGGGTGACTTAAACAATATTTATCTCTCACAGTTCTGGAGGCTGAAAAATCCAAGATCATGGCACCAGTGGCTCCAGTGGCTGGTGAGAGCCCACTTCCTGGGTCGTGATGACCATATTGTCCTTATATCTTCATGTGGCAGAGAGGAAAAGCGCTAATCCCATTATGAGGGCCCCATCCTCATGAACCAAACTAAGTGTGATTGCCTCTCAAAGGCCCTGCTTCCAAATACCATCACTTTGGGGATTCAGGCTTCAACATATGAATTCAAGGAGACACAGCCATTCAGTCTAAAGCAGCAGGGAAATTAGCTCTTTCTAGGTTAGACCCCTGGCGGTCAAATAGCAACGAACAAGTATTCAGAAATACATATTGCATGGATGGGGGGATGGATGGACAGATGGAGATATGGACAGATGGAAGGGCCAGTAAGGTTTTGGGCACTTAATATAATCTGAATAAAAATAGTAATGTCCTTGCTCTTACTATCACCCTTAGGATACTCTATTTGTATGCTCTCGACAGTGCTTCCCAGATAAGGCTCAATGTCTAGTCTCTTTTTCTCTTTCCTGTAGCCATCAGACTCAATATGTGTCTTATTCCTAATAGAAAGCTAATGGCAACTGGCTGTCCAGGTAAGAAAAAAAAAAAAAAAAAAGCAATCTCACAACCACACTAGCCCTAAATTGATAATGACCAACACAGTTTAATATATTTTCCCATTTAGAGATATTTGCATTTTAATCAGTGACAGTGCCTTAACCAAGAGATGGGTATATAACGTGGCTTCTCAGGATTCAGCATTTGCAAGCTGGATCTTTCTATAGTATCCACCAGTTACAACCCACCCACCCGCCTATGCTAAGACATTTAAGTATAACGGTAGTTACGAACCAGAAGACCCATGAATCTGCTTTATTCCCTCCTCAGTCAAAAAGAAACCTGTCTCCAAGCTGGATTATACTCCCAACATCTTGAGATACACACTTATGAAAGGTATTTGGACATTTTTTCCATATGAGATGAGGGCTGGAAGGAGAGCTCCTCCTGGCTTTTTTTCCTATAGTTGAAGAGCTAGTCCTCCTCTGACCAGGAACAGCCCCAGGCAGCACTGTCACTACAAACATGAGTGTAGCCAGACCCAGAATCAGACCACAGGGACTGATAATTAGAAGTCAAATTATGGGACATAGAGGTGGGATCGTTGTAATCTAGAATTTGCCAGAAAGGGTAGGACATGGGAATCTCCTGCACCTGCATAGGGCTAAAGAGGCTGCCTTTGCCCTCCAGGATTAGCCCCTCCAGAGACGAATCTAGTCATATGCAGCCAGCCCTACATGAAGCGTGGGACACAAAGGCACTGTCCCATGCTGCAAACTCAGCAAAATCCATGTCACAGGAGGAACGTTCCCACTCCCAAGGGCATTGAGTCGGGGAAAGGGAGGTTTTCTTTTGCGGCCACTCAAGCGGTTTGCCCACACTCACCCATCTATTAAGGACAGAGCAGCCCCATGCTCATGCCTTTAAAAATTGTATCCACCATTTTTAAAATCCTTTTTGAAAGTTACATTTGGTTACAACAAATCGATGTAGTATGCAAGGCAGAGCCATCCCGTCCATTGCACAGATAATGAAAATGAGGATCATAGTGGTTTAGTCATGCAGAATTTTCTAGAGGACCTAGCACAAGATCTGAATTATACCAACTCACACACTGATGGGCTTTTTATGTTTTTGTATTTTGTTTTGTTGGCTATTTGTTTGTTTGGGGGTATGATTTTACACAAAATACCCTCTCTCCCCTTTTTGTAGCAAGTAGAGGAGCAAAAGTCCTGAATAGCCTCATCAGAAAACATTCTTCCCTGTCAACACGTAGTGGGTGATCATGGGCATTCCAGGGGATGGCTCTGGGCCTTGGGTTCTCCATCTTAAATATGTAAAGGGGAGGCACCACGTGGTTTCTAAGAAACTTCCCAACTCCCTTTAAAAGACTGTCACAATCTTTGCTCGTATTTCTTGCCAGGCAATGGCCCGGCCGCAAATTCATTCACAGTCTGGTTCACAGTCTCCCAGTTGCCCTGGAGCCCACTTCCCCCTCCTGGTTCTCAGTGGTGAGGACGATGGTCAGCTATAGCCATCAAAGTTCTGGTCTCCCACCATGATTTAGGCTGATTTTTGCATCAGGTGCTCACAGCATCCTGTCAAGAACGCAGCCCAAGTGTATCACCCATACCTAAAGGCCCTTTGGCACAATCATTTAAGATTTGGGGTCTCGAGTGAGATAGACCCCGGGACTGCATCCAAGGATCACTAAAATCTCAGCAGTAGCCTGTCAATAGTAGTCCCAGAGTATATTCGTAGAAGTGTTCAGAAACTGGGACCTGGGGGGTAACCTCACCGCTAGCCAGGGCTGGGCTTGGTGTAACAGGACTATGGTACAGGAACAGGAAGAGGGAAGGGAGGGAGTGTATTCAACATTATAAATATTACTAGATTATATTATAATTTAGTATGGCAAATATACTTTTTGTCTTTGTAATACACAAAAGAAAAGTTCTGCCAAATCGTTATGACTTCTGGGGATGCATTGTACATGCCAGATATTGCAAAAGGGAAGGAGTCACCTTAGTTTCTCTGATACAGATGTAGGGTTTAAAGAATAAGGAATCCAAGCATTGCTTTGGCACCGTGAGACCTGTACAAGTCACTTGAACTGCCATGGCCTTAGTTTCCTCCCCTCTGAAATGAAAGCTTGTCCCCCAGCCTTAGGGAACAGAGCAGGGGCAGGAAGAAGCAGGTCTGAGGGACAGGGCCCCATAAAGGTAGGCCCTACTGACTGGTCCCTCCTCCCTATCCTGACTTCCCACCAGCCCCCTGGCTGCCTTCACACCCAATCCGCCCCAGGGTAGCTGCCCTGTTCCCCTCTCCTTTAGGCTGGGTGCTTGCTGCTGATAGCTGCCCTCACAGAGGAGACACTGAAATTGTGAGCCATGCTCCTTCTTCTCCCAAAGCAGGTGCCAAGGATGCCAGCCACTGAGCCATGAAGACCTGGCTTTCTCTGTGTGTTTCTCTAGGCCTGGCTGAGAATAGCACACCTCATCTCTGAGAGTTCTGACCTTTTCTCCCCGTCTCCTTGCTGGCTGCCTCTGTCCTTTCTAAAAGCTTCCTATTGATGTTTGGCCCTAATAGAGAAACGTAAACAAGAGATAGATAAAGGTTAACAATACCCAATCAATGCTGCAGAGAGAGGCGGCACAGGGAGGGATGTATTGAAAGGCCAAATGTAAAGAGAGTTCTATTGACAATTTAATTGCATTTATTCTTCCTCTTATATGTTGAACTAATAACAGGGCTGCCTGATACCCTTTCATTTTGGCTACGGTGACTTCTTTTCTTTCTAACAGAAGAAAAGCTGACAGGCAAAGAGATGCAGGATCATTTTATTAATTTTTTTAAACTCTTTCTCAGATATGCTCACAGATTGCCTATTTTCCACGGCATTCTAAGGATGGTATTCTAGGTGATTCTCCCAACCCCTGCAATGAGCTCCCCCACCTCTCACGGCGCCCTCTTTTTCTGTTAAGCCTGATCCACCTCAGGAAGCTCAGTTCCCCCACTGGCCTTTCTGGGAAGTATGTCCATGAGGCCCACCTTACAAGTGATGCCCCAGCCTCTGCCACGGCCACCCGGTCATGGTTCCCTTCACGTCCATGCTCCCTGAGTCCAGAACTTTCACCCAAACTCACAAGGTGAGCAAGACAGATGTTCAATAGTCAATAGAAAAGTGAGGCTCAAAACGATGATTTGTATTTCCTGGGGTCATACAAAATGTCACAAGATTTGGAGTTAGATGTTCATCTTCATTCCTACCTTCTATATTTTTCTACTGTGTTACGTACTTCATTTAGTTTCTTATACAAACAGCATGCAATGAACTAGTCGGCAGTCAATAACTTAGCTATATCTAAAACACACAGAGAAGGGAAGAAGGAAGGAAGGAAAGGAAAGGAGAGAGGGAGGGCAGAAAGGAGGGAGGGAGAGAGGGAATGAGGGACACCATGACAATAAATGAACCACTCATCAGCAGAGTCCCTTGGATGAGGCCAAATCTAATTGATTCCAATATTATTTTCTTCTTTATAATAATTTCCTTTGCCTCATTCCTTATTTCCCCCACCTCTGCATGTCTATTAGCTAACATTCCAAGAATGAAAAAAAATTTTTTTTCTTCAGAAGAATCTGGTAGGTAAGAACCTGGAATTGAAAAAGAAAACACAGGGGGCAGTAGGAGTATGGCTTAACAACAACAACAAAGTCTACGATGATAATTTTTCCTTTACAACATCTTCATATGATCAGGATTCCTAACTTTTGACTTACTAATTTCAAATTGTGAAAACACATATGCAGCAAAATATTAAGATGACATGGACAGAAAACCTGTGCTTTTTATACCTTGTCCATTATGAAGCTTGACCATCCATATGGCTTGCGAATAGCACTAGTCAGGTCTAGAACCCTCCTTCCCCATGACATGTACACAATAAAGGCTTATTTGAGCGGAGATGCTGTAGTCCAGTAACCTCACAGTTCTTTGCAAAAGTGGAGAGGAGGAAATCAAAGTCTCTGCTCCCTCCAGCGTAGGAAAGGAGGGCAGAGGGTGCCAACAACTGGGAACTGATCTATTTTCTCTGTTCTTCTCCATTTATATGCTGCAGGAAAAGAAACAGCAAAATCCTGTTGCATCAAAGAAAATTGCATCAATTTTTAATTATGCACTTAATCATCCTCTTGCAGAAGGGCAAGCTGTCTTTCATGACATTTTTACATATTTGAAGGCAGCACTGTGCGAGCACAGGGCAGGATGTTGGGTTTATTAGATGTCATAGACAATTTCAACTGACACTGATGGGTGGATTCAAAGGACAAGAGCCTTTTAAGGGGTGTGAGTGCCAGACGCTGAAGAGACACACAAAGCCTGGCCTCAGTCTTTTTCTTCTTTTGTTTATTCACTCAGTTAATTTGCTAAGACTGATTCCATGAGGTATTACATTCCAAATGTCAGTGATATAGAGATGAAAGACAGTACCTCCTCTGGAAGAACTCAGTGTCATTATTGATGCAAACATCAATAAATAAGCTAAAAGTAAAAGCCTCATTAATGGAGGTGTGGGGAGGGCAGAGATGGTCTCGGTCTGGGACAAGTAACCATGAAGGTTTCTGGCTTCTGAGAAAAGATTTGGAAGGTTCTGAGCAGGGTTCTGAGGGACAGAGTAGAGTTGGGAAAACAGGCAATGGGATATTGTGTGTGAGTGTGTGTGTGTCCTTTTGATACACATCTCGGAAGAAAAGAGAATGACCTTCAGTTAGAGGAAACAATTCCTGCAAGAGCCTGTAGATATGTTCTGTTTTGTTTTTAAGATTTTATTTATTTCACAGAGACACAGTAAGAGAGGGAACACAAGCAGGAGGAGTGGGAGAGGGAGAAGCAGGCTCCCTGCTGAGCAGGGAACCTGATGCCGGGCTCTATCCCAGGACCCTGGAATCACAACCTGAGCCAAAGGCAGACACCCAACACCAGAGCCACCCAGGCGCCCATCCATAGCTGTGTTTTAAGAAGGGAACATTTCACATTTCCTACTGCAGCTGACTGAAGGCAGATGTGGTATGAAGATGCTGACTATTGTCCACAGTTCTTTCAACACAGAACCTTTGTTTCTATAAAGCAATGGAATGCAATCTAGGTAAAATATAGGGAAAATGCTGGGATCCTTGTTATTGACTCTGGCAAAATTCATAGAACACAGAATTTACCATCTTGACTTTTTTTAAATGCAGAGTCTAGTGGCAGTAAGTACTTCCGTGGTATTATGCTACCATCACAACCAACCATCCACTAAATGTTTTTCATCTTGAAAAACTTAAACTCTAACCAATGAACAATAACTCCCCCAAGTCCCTGGCAACCAGCATTCTAACCCCTTGCTTCTATGAACTTGACTATGTGACTACTCTAATTACCTCACATAAGTGGATCATATACTAGTCCTTTTGTCACTGACTTCTTTCATTTAGCAGAGTGTCCTAAAAGGTCATCCATGTTGTAGCACATGTCAGAATCTTTTTCCTTACAAAGGCAGGATACCATTTCATTGTAAGAGGATACCATGCCTTGTTTATCCATTCATCCTTCAGTGGATACATGCATTGCTTCCACATTTTGGTACTGTAAATGCTGCTGCTATAAACATGGGTGTACAGATATCTCTTTGAGACCATACTTTCAATTTTGGGGGGAGATATATATATATATATATACACAGAAGTGCAATTGGTGGAACTTAGGGGTTTTTGCTTTAACGGTGAAGGTTAGGGTACAGCAAGGCTACCTGATTCCTTCTTGTGGGGATCTTTGAACTCCAAGGGAGAAAGCATGGATTCTCATCAAATTTGTGTCATTCACTTGATATGCAACCTAGTTTTCTCATTTGTTAAAAAAGGAAGCTTGATTAAATATTACCCGAGCCCCTCTTAACTCTAACATTCCATGGTTCCACACTTGTGCTGGCTGTGTCTCTGGTCAGACTGATGAAGACAATGAACTTGGTTTATCCATGTTGGTCCACTGCACACCCTCACCCTCCCTTGTCCTCCATAGGGAGAGATGGCAGACCGTGACTACTCATGATGACGGGGACAGTGAATCGTCTGGTTAGGAAAGCAAATTTAGATGTGCATCATTTCAATCACACTGCATTTTGTTGTCAGGTTATGGGCTAGTACTATGCATAAGAGGTCCTGTGGCACAGACACTTTATTAATTTGGAGAGAAGTTCTAGAACAAGACCACCTAGGTTCAAATCCTGGACTTCCAGTTATTAGATGTATGATCTTAGGAGAGTTGTTTCATGTCCCATGCCTCAGTTTCCAGACTATAAGAATAATACACAGGTCATGGTATTCTTGTGTTAAATAAAACACCTAGAACAGAGCCTTCTCCTTGGCCTTGTTTGTATTTATCTCCCTCTTTGATAAATTCTGCTTCTCTTTGCTTGACAAATAGTAAGTGTGAGGAATTTATATTCCAGACCTTTCAGATTCTTTGCCCTCACTTTTGTTTTGACCCTTGTTTCTCATTTGTTTGCCCCCTTCCATATGCCCCTCATTCCTCCCATCCATGTTATTTTTCTTGATTTGATTCTTTTGCCCCTTCACCTCACCACTCATTCTTCTCATTTATCCTAACACCTTCCGGTCTTTCTCTCATTTTCTTTATCTTTCTCTGCTCCTACATGGAGATAAGCCCCTCTCTGCAGGTAAAGCATTTAAGATTCTCAAGCAAAGTGAGGTCACAGATAAGATGCTAGCTCCCATAAAGGTCCAGGATACTCTGTGGGGCTCCTCTGAGGTCTTAAGGAAAAGAGAGGGGAAACTTAATTTTAAATAGTTCCACCTGCTTCTCAAATCTCATATCAGTCCATTTTACCTTATCAATTTATTCCCTTGAGTAGGAAATAAAATAAAGGTTTATTCAAGGATCCTTTTTTTTAATGATTGTATTATATAACAAGGCCATTTTTAAACTTAAGAGCAATAGCTATATTTTTTAAATAGCATCTAATACCTATGATTATCCATGATCGTCCACAAAATGTCTTTTTACGAGTAGTTTCTTCAATCGGTGTGTAAAGGTCCATTGTTACATTTGGAAGCTGTCTCTGAAGTCTCATTCAATCCCTTCCAACTTAAAACAGAACCTCTTTTCCTTTCTTCTTTTTTTAACACTTCTTATATTTTGAATAAACTGGATTGTCTTGGAGTTGTACCTTCTGAATTTGTCTAATTATTTCCTCAGAGTGTCATTCATTTGTCCCTCTATGCCCTGTGTTTCCTCCATGGGCTGTAGACTATTAATTCTTCCTGAAGGCTTCTTAGATCCAGGTTAAGCCATTTTGGCCAGAACGCCTACAGGGGGCGCTGTGTAGCGCAGGCTACAGCACAGGGAGGTACACAGTGTCTGTCTCACTTTTGGTGAGGCAAAGATTGATGGGTGGGTTCAGGTGGTGACAGCCATATCTCTGCCTTGTTCTGTGATTTGCCAGCAGAACCTAGATTAGGTAATTTATTTCAAGTATCAAGGCAGTGTCTGTCTAGCCTTCATGGAGACTCAATAAATAAATACTAAATGACCAGGGTGGATAAACAAACACTTCCTCCTGCCCAGAGCCCACTCTCCCCTTAGATATTAACAATGATGCTGTCATTTACTGAGCGGTTGCCCTTGCCAGGGACTATTCTAGACACTTTACAAATCGTAACCCATTTATTCTCACAACAGTCATCCACATTTTACAGAGGAGAAACCCGAGATACAAAGAAGCTAATTAACTTGCCAAGTTCACATGGCTGAGAAGTGAAAGCTCAAACCCAGGCAGGCTTTGAAAGCCCACTCTTAACCCCCCATCCAATTCCTGTCCAGGTCACGGTCAAACCTCACTTTTCCCAGGAAACCAACCTTGACTGTTTCAGTGTTTTTCTAAATTCCATGTGATACAATGTAGCACTGAAATTATGGAACGTTCTATGGTCTGTATTGCTATGCAGCAGAGAGCATACCCCACCTGAAACCATGATCTGTGGAGTCAGGAGGGGAAAGCTTATTTCAGGCCATTACTTTCTAGCACTTTGTCATGGAGGAACTTAACTTCTATGGGTCTAGTTTTCTGCCATAGCAGTGTTTTTCTCTTGAAGTTCTTATGAAGGTTCAGTGAAGGACTATGTAACTTTAAGTCACTGTTCCGGGGTTTCAATGCTTTCGTTCATTCATTCATTCATTCATTCATTCTCTCCCTCCCTCCCTTCCCTTCTTTCATACACAGCCTTCCTATAATTAGTCTGTAGAGTTATCCAACTCAGGGTCCACCTTGTCTCTTCCTTTTTTCTCTCCAATAGCTTTCACAATTTTTCATTACTTACAACCTTTGTTAGGACATTGGTAGATAAGCAGACTGTCTTTACTAATCACCAAAGCTTTATTTCCCATTGGACCTTCAGCCCAAAGATGACTCAAGATTCCAACAGGTCTCGCAGCCCTGGAGAGCTGCCATGTCTGGCACTCCAACAGTATTAAATAGAAGGTAAAGAACACCATTTCTATCAAAGTCACATTGATTAAGATTCTACTGAGTTACATCATTCAGACCTGGGAAATGTGCTTCTCATTCAGAACCAGGCTTGAGCCGCATGATGATGTTGGTGAGACCCTCTTTGGAGTCTGATTTTTTTTTTTACTCCTCTCCCCTCTGTGTGTGTAGAATCCCCTGGATCCTTGGATATTCTTTTGGATAAAACAGTGTTTTATTTGTGTTTGTGTGTGCATGTGTTACTATAAAATGAGGTTTATGTTTGATTTATCTCCAGTGCAGATGAGCAATTTAATTGAGATCTCCAGTTGACTATAATTTTATACAAGATATTAACTCCAATAGGTGGAAGCCTTAAGCATGCCATTGGTGTTAGGGTCATATATAAAGAGAATCTGAGACAGACACACATTCCAGAACTCATCAAAGTGACTAAGAACCAGATAATCCCTAATCTACCTATCTATAAAGCAAGTCCGTTCTTGATGTTCTGAATAATCACCTTTCCAGTGAATCTTCAAGGATTATCCATAAGTTGAACTCATTCTAGTCTGAAGTTTATTTGCTACAGTGCAATCTAAATAAAGCTTCTCAAGTTTATTATTTGAGTCTGCAGCTTGTAAAATGACACACCTAATTGTTATGTATCCACAAGACTCAATTTAGTAAGATTTTATTGATCATCTAAGCACTGTATGTCATTTAAACCAAGAAAGACACAAGCTGCCTCTCTCTAGATGTTGCATATGCAGAACCATGCAAAGAAATGGGAATGGACAAATCTGAGTTCAAATCTTGGCACCAAAACTTACTCTTTTTTTTTTTTTAAAGATTTTTATTTATTTATTTATTAGAGAGAGAGCACAGGCAGACAGAGAGGCAGGCAGAGGCAGAGGGAGAAGCAGGCTCCCTGCCGAGCAAGGAGCCCGATGTGGGACTCCATCCCAGGATGCTAGGATCATGACCTGAGCGGAAGGCAGCTGCTTAACCAACTGAGCCACCCAGGCATCCCTTGGCACCAAAACTTACTAATTAAGAAATTATTTAACCTCTCACACCTTAACTGTTTTCTCTGTAAAACAGAAACAATGAACTGATATCCTGTCTTTTGAGTAACTTAAAAGACACAATATAAGAATCATTGTGTTATAATCTGAAACTAATGTAACATTGTGTGTCAAAGCACTGAGAGAGAGAGAGGGAATGAGAGAGACAATGTAAGAAAGTGTATGGCATATCATAGTCTCTCAACAAAGACAAATTTTCTTTTTGTCTATAATATACTGTACATCATGATAAGTTTCACAGCATAAGTACAAAGTATCACAAGCCTATGGGAGGAGATTAATTTGGAGAGATGTTCAGTTTTCAGTCTATCATTATGTCCACTGAGACCCTTATACATAATGCTTTTTAAAAATTTCACTTAACTTTATTTTCTAGAGTCCATTAATCTCTCAGTTTCAAATGTGCATAGAGTTTGGTTTTAGAAAAATGAAATCAAAGTTTCTTCTTTTTTTAACACAGAACTTTTTTTTAATGATTTTATTTATTTGTGTGTGTGTGTGTGAGAGAGAGAGAGAGAGGAGAGCAGGCAAAGGGAGAAGGAGGCTCCTCACTGAGCAGGAAGCCTGTTGCGGAATTCAATCCCTGGACCCTGGGATCAGGACCTGAGATGAAGGAAGATGCTTAACCCACTGAGCCACCCACGTGCCCCAAGAAAAAATTTCTAATTGAGACTCTCCACCATGTCAGAGAATCTTATGAGATGAGAAGCCAGTGAGTTGGAGGTTTTCCTCTTGGCTTTCTATACCATTCTCTGTCCATTCCATCTCTCAGCCAGATAGCCAACTGTTGGGATCCGTGGGCATTATTCCTAAGCTTTACCATGTATCCCCCCCCCCCAATCAAAACCTATGCAATTTTATGGGCTAGCCATGTTGCAGAAGAAAACCACTCGTTCACAGAAACACACACACACACAAAGTTCTCAGTTAGGTTTTTGTGGGGTGGGTTCATTTCATTTTGGGAGCAGTAGCCATTAACTCAAACTCCTGGGCTCTTAGTTTCTGCTTACTATGTTTTGAAGAAAACATAGATCAGCTCTCGTTTCCTCATTCATTCCTACTTGTGTTTTGGGGTGTTTTGTTGTTATTGCTTGATTTTTTTTTCTCTTCTGTTGTTCCTATTACTTTTGGATTAAACTCACTCTCACTAAATACTTAAATGTTCACTGTATGCCCCTGAACTCTTCAGACCTAACTAGACACTTTCCATATACTCCTGTGCTTCAGCTAAGCGGAAGGAGGGCTGGTTGAAACATCTGGGAGTCCATGCATCCAAGAAGAGGTTTCTATAAAGTCCACATGGATTCTCAGAGCCCAAACCACATTGCCGGAAAAGACCTGCCCTCATTCTGTCATACACAACAATGTTTATTTGCTCCTTATAAAAAAAAAAAGAAAAACAAAGTAATGAGTGAGTGAATAGTTGGGTTCCCAACAAATGCAAACATTTACTGGCCAACCCGGCATGAAGAGGATCCAAGCATACAGAATGGACAGGCTTTGACCATGTTGAAAATTTTGTTGGGCAGACCTGAACTGACACCTCAGGTTGTGTGCGCCGAGGAATGTGTCTGTGCCTGAAGTAAGGTAACTTCGTTTCTCATCTGGCAGGTAACCTGTGCTGCCTCCTATGTTTTCTTATATTTTTATGACTATAAATCTTGTTCCCTGCACAGAAGACCTTGCGCCAAATAATTGAAAACACAAGTTTCTGTGTGTTTTCATTGTATATACTTTTTGATTAGTTATTGGTTTACAAACAGGTATGCGTTACAGGATTAAGAAAAATCCTTCCTGGGGTGCCTGGGTGGCTCTTGATTTTGGGTCAGATGATGATCTCGGGGTCCTGAGACTGTGTGGAGCCTACCTGGATTATCTGTCTCACTCTCTCTCCCCCCATCCCCCATCCCTTTACTCTCTGTCCCCACCCCCCTGCTTGTGCTCCCTCTCTTTCACTCACTCTAAAAAAAAAAGAAGAAAAAAAAAAGAAAATCCTTCTTTGCCACTTTGTATATTGCTTGCATCTACTGGACTCTCAGCCAACAAGACCCTTGAGTATGGTCATCCTACCCTGCACCCCAGAAGAAACAACAAAGTACATAATTACACAGAGCTCTACAACTTCTTAGTGTATGCTGGTCTTCTCTCAGTGTCCAACTCCACCTGATACAAAGACAGCTTAGATAAAGTAGATTTGCTTGACATCCTTGAGCAGTAATATTCTGCTCTTTAATAATTAGAATAATTATTCTCAAACCTCAGGGTAAGAGTGAGGGTTGAGGGAGAGATTTTCTGTAAGCTAAAGATCACTATATAAATGTTAGATTGTTGTCATTTTTTCCCACATTATTTTCATCTATTTTTTTAATCAACTCATGTCTTTTTTTTTTTCTTTCAAAGCCTGAGATCCTGGAGACTTATTCAGTCCAGTTATAAACCCCTAAAAACAAATAAAATAAAATAAACCCCTAAAAACAGAGCCTATAGTCTTTGTGGTCTAAAAAATAAAATGTAGAGACTTCTGGGGAAGATGGCAGAGTAAAACCACCCTAGGCTCACCTCGTCCCATAGACATAACTAGATTACACTCACAGCAGTGTAAATAATCCAGAAAATGACTTTAAGATTGGCAGAATAAACTCCACAGCTAAATGTAGGGAAGGCACTGACAAAATAAAAGGATGTAAAAAATGACACCATATGCCCAAAATGTGGGGAGTAGAAGAGTAAAGAATGAGTTCAAACTTATATGACCATCAACTGTAGATAGACTGTTATATACAGAAGATGTTTTATGCAAACTGAATGGTAACTGCATATCAAAAACCAGTGATCGATATGCAAAGAGAGAGAGAGAGAGAGAGAAGAATCCAGGTATATTACTAAAGAAAGCCAACTTATTGTGAGAGAAGAGAGCATGGGAAGAAAGAAATAGAGAAGAACCATAAAAATAACCACAAAACAAGTAACAAAATGGCAATAAATATATACCTATCAATAATTACTTCAAATATAGGTGGACGAAATGCTCCAATCAGAAAAACACAGAGTGTGGGGTGCCTGGGTGGCTTAGGGGGTTAAGCCTCTGCCTTTGGCTCAGGTCATGGTCTCAGGGTTCTGGGATCGAGCCCCAAATCGGCTCTCTGCTCAGCGGGGAGCCTGCTTCCTCCTCTCTCTCCACCTGCTGCTCTGCTTACTTGTGATCTCTGTCTGTCAAATAAATAAATTTTAAAAATCTTAAAAAAAAAAAAACACAGAGTGACAGAATGGATAAAAAAAAAGACCCATATATATGCTGCCCACAAGAGACTCATTTCCTACATAAAGACACATGCAGATTGAAAGTGAAGGGATGAAGAAGCATTTATATGGAAGTGGATGTGAAAAGAAAAGGCAGCAATATTTATATCAAATAGAATAGATTTTAAAACAAAGACTGTCACAACAGACTTTAAAAAAGTACATTATATAATCATTCAGGTGACAAACCAAGGAGAAGATATAACAACTATAAATATTTATGCACCCAACATGAGCACCCAAATACTTAAAACAGTTAATAATAAACATAAAGGAACTAATCACTAATAATACAACAATAGCAGTGGACTTTAACACCCCACTTAGATCAATAGATCATCCAAACAGAAAATCAACAAGGAAACAGTGGCTTTGAATGACACATTGGACTGGATGGATTTAACAGACATATTAAGAACATTCCTTCCTTCCTAAAATAGCAGAATATACATTGTTTTAAGTGCACAAGGAACATTTTCCAGAATAGGTCACATATTTGACCACAAAACAAGTCTCAACAAAGTCAAAAATGTTGAGGGGCACCTGGGTGGCTCAGTCATTAAGCTTCTGCCTTAGGCTCAGGTCATGATCCCAGGGTCCTGGGATAGAGTCCTGCATCAGGCTCCTTGCTCAGTGGGAAGTCTGATTCTCCCTCTCCCACTCCTCCTGCTTATGTTCCTTCTCTCACTGTATCTCTCTCTCTCTCTGTCAAATAAGTAAATAAAATCTTAAAAAAAAAAAGGTCGAAATCATTCCATGTATCTTTTCTAACCACAATGCTATGAAACTAGAAGTCAATCACAAAAGAAAGTCTGGGAAGAGCACAGATACACAGAGGTCAAACAATATGCTACTAAAAAATGAATGGGCCAGGGACACCTGGGTGGCTCAGTTGGTTAAGCGACTGCCTTCAGCTCAGGTCATGATCCCAGCATCCTGGGATCGAGTCCCACATCGGGCTCCTTGCTCCGCAGGGAGCTTGCTTCTCCCTCTGCTTCTGCCTACCTCTCTGTCTGCCTGTGCTCGTTCGCTCTCTCTCTCTCTCTCTCTCTCT
>ML093184.1:73612-114835 GCA_003697995.1 Taxidea taxus jeffersonii
GGTCATGATCCCAGCATCCTGGGATCGAGTCCCACATCGGGCTCCTTGCTCCGCAGGGAGCTTGCTTCTCCCTCTGCTTCTGCCTACCTCTCTGTCTGCCTGTGCTCGTTCGCTCTCTCTCTCTCTCTCTCTCTGACAAATAAATAAATAAAATCTTTAAAAATTAAAAAAAAAAAATGAATGGGCCAACCAAGAAATCAGAAATCAAAGAGGAAATTTTAAAAAATACCTGGTTACAAATGAAAATGAAAACACAGTGGTCCAAAGTCTTTGGAATGGAGCAAAAGGTGTTCTGAGAGAAGTTTATAGCAATACACACCTACCTCAAGAAGCAAGAAAAATTTCAAATAAACAATCTAAACTCATACATAAAGGAGCTAGAAAAAGAAGAATAAACAAAACCAGAAACTAGTAGAGGGAAGGCAGTAATAAAGATTAGAGGAGAAATAAATGAAATAGAAACTAAAACAAACAAACAAACAAACAAAAAAACAAGTCAATAGAATCTGGAGCTAGTTTACATAAGTTGCATGTTACCTCAGAAGTTTCCTTGTGCAATTACATTCTCTTTTGTGATATTTCATAAATATCTTACCTTCCAGCAAGTTTCTCAACATGCACAGCACCATGTGTGAAGACTCAGTAAGCCAAGAAGGAATATCCCTTTCTCACATATACTCTGCAATCACCATAATGCAATGCTCATACTTGAAAGATATTTTATTGCTTAATAAAAACTGAGCACGCTGAAAAGATACACTGACATAGTATACATCAAAGAAAACCAAAAAAATATATATTATTTCCATATACGTGAAAAATATGTAATATATATAAATGCATATAATATATAACTATATTACATGTATTTTTATATATTTTTAAACTTTTGCTCCAGGATCTGAGTGGAAGTAAAGCATGACTTATCTACAATTCAGTATGTAAGGCTGAGATGGTCCTTGGGGCCAGATGAAAAGGTCAAGGGAAATTCAGCTGATGATTATCCATCTTTCCCATGGACCATATCTGAGAGCCCTTCCCTAACATGTTTGATCATGAAAAACCTATAGGCTGGAGAGGATAGAAGATGAATGGAAGCCTCTTTGTGAACATCCAAGATAGCTTCTGCCTGGAAAAATTAGGAATCCTGAACTAAGGCAAAAGGGAAAGAAGAACTTAAAAGAGAGGACCAGGGGGAGAGTGTGCACATTTCAGTTTTGCTATCGACTTCCACTGACTTGTGAATCTGTCATGGTGGATTTATGAGACCATTATAATACATGCCGTGAAGAGGCATTATTATTTTTTAACCAACATTAAAGTTTAAAAACTGAATAAAAGCTTTGCTCCACGATCGAACAGATTCTCTCTCAGAACAAAGAAATGGAAGAACAAATCACACAGCAAGATTTAGAGTCCATGGGGGACACATCTGACATTGTTTCTTTGGAGGAGGCCATTTGTATCTGTATGCTTTCCTGCACAGAGTTCAGAGAAGAAAGTGCTGCTCTAGGTTTTATAGTTAACTCACTTTAGGACATTTAAGTTTCCAAACTGGCAAAATGACAAACTGGTGAGTTAGCTTTCTTTGGATAAAATCCAGTTTATACAGTACTGGCCTAATCAGTGTCTTTAAAAATCAGAATTGTCAACATTGAAAATCCAGCACTGTCTTTGGATTTTTAGTTTTACCTTAAAAATTCAAAAGATCTCTAATCCTGTGCGACAATTTGCTGAGTTGAGAAGAGGCTATTTCCTCTAGCTCCCATATGTCCTATGTTTGTCATAGTCTCGTGCCTCCGTTGTCTCGTGGGCACTGAGATTGGCATGCCAGAAGTCATTTAAAATAGAGGAAGGTGTTTGGGCTCTTTTCCCGGGATTCTATTCAAAGAAATGAAAAACAAAACAAAACAAAAAAAAAAAGGACTGAGTGACCATATGTTTCGAGAAAAGTTGGAGACAGCATATGTTTTTGTGGAAACTTAGAATACTCCTCCATATGTACAGGTAGGCAAAAATGTAATAAAATTTAAGTCATCATTATAAAAGGAACCCAGCCCGCTTCACCCATTTCTTGTTTAATATCAATAGGGACCAGGTATTTGACTTATGGATTTATGAGACATCTCCTAAGTTCTTTTTTTTTTACATCTTCCAAGTTCTAATACTCCATTTATTCTACAGTAAATACTAAGTGTACTTTACCATTTTAACAGAGGTAGCAAAATAATTCCCATGTGGGTTTATGGAAATGAAGGGTGGGAGAAGAAATATTGGTGCCCTATACAGAAAAGGACACAAAACTACAGATAGAAATCAAAGATTAGAATTCAGATCCCCTAGGGTGCAGCCCAGGACTATTTCTTCTATGATTTCTCCCATTTCTGTTCTTTTCCAGATACATTAATCAATGGTGAAGGTGTTACTGAGTGATTTGGGTCTCCAAGCCTCCTTCTACTTAAGAAAAAAAAAAATCCTTGAACTTCACAGGAATCTCCTTTCATTTCCTCAATGACTTTACATTTTGCAATGATGGTATATAATTTTTCTCTCTTCTATCCCTTTGCTCAGATCCCTTTGGAACAGGCTTCTCTCTTCTGAGCTCTCAGAGTGTTTAGTTTTTACTGTCACTAAAACTAGAAGTGAACATTTCCTTAGTTTAACAATAGGATAGACCTGCTTCCCAAGACTCGAAGTAATTGTGTTTGGTGCAAAATTGCCTACGCATTTTGACCATTAATGATTCATGGTGCTTTCTATTCTACTTGCAAATGCTGAGTTTTCTACTTCCCAGGGAAATCTAGACTTTCTCCCTTTTTTCCAACCTGGAGAAATTACTTGAGCAGAACTCACAAGGGCTAGTGATTCATGAATTTCATAAAAGAGCAGAGAAGAGGGCATTTTAGGAGAGCAATATTTCAAGGATACCAAGGAAGACCCTCCAGAATTTTTACCCACACTCACATACAGAGCAGAGCTAAGGCTCAGAATGAGGCTCCCTTAAGAAAAGAAAACACAGAAAGTTTAGTGCTGCAGGAACCAACTCTCAACCTCTAATTGTGTGTATGAAAGTGAAGCAATGCTTCATGAAACTAGGCAGAAGTGGTTTTGCTCTAAGGAACACTTGTTTAAAGAACTCCTGACCCATAGATTCGCTCTAGATGATATAACTGTAATTATTCACAAATTTCTCAAAACTTAACACTAGGAATTACTTTAATGAATGCAAAATAGCCAGATTCATATTTGAATCTGCTAAAAGTCTGCCTGCATTTGGAGGAAGTCTGCAAGGTCAAATGGAGGCCAAAATGTTGGGGTTTCTAAATAACAGGAAACATATATTATTTCTTCTGGGAGGGGAAAATTAGCACAAGACTTTTGACTTCATTTACAACTTAAGCGGACAATTTCCGTTTCTTCAAGTGAATATATTATCTACGTCAAGTAAATGATAGGTTTCAAAAGCTATGTGGAATGAAAAGAATGACTATTTATATGCAATATTTTTAGTAAATAAAAACCCGAGTCCATAATAATAATAAAAGGACAAATATCATTCACTACCATTGGAGGTGACTATTACGCCAATTCCACACTCTGAAAATTGCCAATTAAGAATGTGGAATTATTCTTTCAATGATCATATAAAGGGAACAAGATAATAATAAAATTGTTAAATAAAAAGTTGATGGGGAATAGAATATTTGTACAGCTTCTAAGTACCACTCCAGAGATATATTTGATTTCTATGGCTGCACAACAGATTCCCACAAACTTAGCAGCTTAAATGACACACAGTATGCAGCATAGGGTCTCACAAGGCTACAGTCAAGGTGACACCTGGGCCGTGTTCCTCTGGAAGCCACCTGTAGTTCACTGTCAGGTGACCTTCTCAAGGACCTCTCACAACAAGGCAGCTTATTTCTTCAATGACAGCAAAGGACTGGGGGAGGGGGGCATTGGGAGTTTGCTGTTTAATGGGTATAGCCTCAGTTTTGTAAGATTAAAACATTTTTTAAAGGTTTTATTTATTTATTTGACAGAGAGAGGGAACACAAGCAGGGGGAGCAGTATGGAGAGAAACAGGCACTCCGCTGAGCAGCGCCCCCTCCCCCGCAACATGGGACTCAATCCCAAGACCCTGGGATCATGACCTGAGCTGAAGACAGACACTTAACAACTGAGCCACCCAGGCACCCGGCAAGATGAAAATGTTCTAAAGATCTTTTGTACAACAATGTGAATCCAGTTAACACTACTGAACTGAACACTTCAAAAGAGTTAAGATGGTGAACTTATATCATCTATTTTTTAGCCTATTTTTTAAACCCCAAAAGAAGGAAAACATAAAACACCTTTTGATTTTGAGGATTAATATTGTAGAGGAAAATTACTACCTACCTTCATCCTGGCATTGTTCGTTCATACCAGTCTGGGTTGTTGTCAGGTTCTAAAATACTCTCAATGGTGTTAACTCCATAGGGAGAGTTGTGGCTCCTACATTTTGAATAGTTAGAAGCAGCAAGATGGAGAAAAAGTTTCCTGGGGGAGGGATTTCCCAGCCACCCACTGTCCAAGAATAGGTGATGATGGTTTAAACCAGCGCTTCTCAAAATTTCATGCACATAAGAATCACCTGGAGGCTTGTTAAGCAGCAGATTCCTGTGCGGGACGTCTGGAGTGGGATCTGAGGTTTTGCAATTCTAACACTCTCTCTCAGGTGATCTTGAGCTGCTGTTTGGAGAGCGTAAAGAGATTCAAATAATTAGCAATGGTTGAACTAACTATGCAGTATATACCCATTTCATGAAGTCATTAAGGCCACCTGGTACTTGATTATTACCGATGTCTAGGCCCCAACCCTAGAGATGATGCCTTATTTGCTCTTCAGTGGCAATCTAGTATCTATGATTTTAACCTCGTCACTTTTTATGACCAGCTAATTGGGGGAAATATTAGATGACCATTAAAATGGATTTTAGTATTGACTTCCCACAATTCTGCTTCTCCATATTTCTCCTACGGGCTAGCTGTAGACTAGGTTTTCAATAGAAACCTCTCTCCACCATTGGCTTGGTGTGTTGTTACTTCCCAGGGATGTTAGAATCTCTATTACATGGAACCATCCCGCCCTTGCCCTTTATTGCTCATAACCAAGAATAAGCACTCTACATATGAACCTGCTATCGTCCTTTGGTTAGAGTTCATTAAGTGATAGGCTTTCATTTTTATAACTCTGTGAGGTTTTCATTATGGCCCTCATTGTGTGGATTAGAAGACAGAAGTCGATACAGATCAAGTGACTTGCTCAAGGTCATATGGAAGGACACAGTTGTAGAAGCTGGATTCGACTGTCATCTCAGTCCCAAGACTGGTCCCTCAGATGCCAGAGCCCCCATCCCCTGTCCTGCCACCCCCTCTGTGTGCTTGTGAGGTGTAGAGCCTGCAGGCTCTTCCCATCTTCCTCCCTTGTCTCCTTGATGTCTCCATTTACCTTGGCTTTCTACCTCCTACTAGGAATTCACGCTCTGACTTTTGCGTCTGCTCTCCCCAAGTCCCCTGGCACTGGACCCCTGATTGTATTGTGTCAGGTTCAGACTCGCTCTCTCCAGTATCTTCCTCTGGTCTTCTTGAACATCCACATTCATCTCGGTCTGGAAGAAAAGCCAAACTGAGCTGTAATGGGGCTCCTGATGCTAGGCTCTTCAGAACAGCAGTCAGCTGTATTCCCTGAATTATTCTTCATTCAGAACCAGCTGCTCTGTGCGGAGCCACATGGGGGGCTTAGTGGGGTGGGGATACCCACACTCATAGGTGGCGAATAGAGACTTACTGATTCTTTTCTATTTCTCAGTGATCATTACTATGGATTGCGTGGAAATCTTTTGCCCAAAAGATATGCATTGCGTACCAGCCCAGAACTATTCAGGGTACTTGGAGATGCAGGACTGAGCCCAAATGACCATGGACTGTGTCCTCATGGAGCTTCTGATTCTGTGAGGAAGATCCTTCTATTTATTTTTTTAAAGATTTATATATTGGGCACCTGGGTGGTTTAGTCCGTTAAGCATCTGCCTTCAGTTCAGGTCATAACCCCAGGATCCTGGGATCAAGTCCCACATTGGGCTCCTTACTCAGCAGGGAACATGCTTCTTCCTCTCCCTCTGCTGCTTCCTGTGCTTGTGCTCTCTTGTACCCTCTCTCACTCTCCCTCTCTCTCACATAAGTAAATACAATCTTTTAAAAATTTGTTTAAAAATAAAGATTTATGCATTTGTTTATTTGAGAGAGAGGGAGAGAGAAAGTGTGTGCATGCATGTGAGTGATGGAGGGGCAGAAGGAGGGAGAAGGAGAGAAGCAGACTCCCTACTGAGCTGAGAGCATGAGGGACTTGAACCCAGGACCCTGAGATCATGACTTGAGCCAAAATCAAGAGTCAGATTGCTTAACCAACTGAGCCACCCAGGCGCCCCAAGGAAGATATCTTTAATTAAATACTCAAAACAGTCCATGTTTGACTACAAATAGGGATCAGGGCTGTGAAGGGAAGGAACACCAGAATAAAGTCTCAAATGTGTGGTAGAAATCTGCAAAGATCTGATCAGGTTAATCTCATTTTCTCTTTTATTTTCTTTAATAGAGTTGTGATGTTTACAGTTATAAAAAGAGTTAACATGTATTGAGTCCTTATTATGTACAGCTGGTTTCTTATAAGTACCTGATATGCTTTATCATATTATATCTGCACAGAAACCATTTCAGCCTCATAACATAGCTACTCTCAATCCACTTGAGTTCCTTCATTTGTGAGTTTGGGACAGAGACCTTATGGAACCATAAGCATCATACAGACAGGGAGCAATGGGTACAGAACTGAACACAAGTCTATCTGACTCTAATGTTCACGTTTGTAACAATGTTGATTTCTTACTGCCTCAGGAAAATATAGTAGACATGGTGTACTGAGAGCTGGTTGTCCTGTGTCATAACAGGACCCAGAATGGAGGGAGAATGGCAAAAGCAATGTAAGAACAATTACGTAGATTGCTAATTGGTGGAACACACAGACCCAAAGGAGATTTTTTGATGGATGGCAAAAGGAGGAAGGTTGGTAATAACATCTGCCTAGGGCTCTGTCCTTGGCCCTGTCTGAAATAGTTTGTCAGTGGACCCAGGAAAATGATGAAAGGGGACGGTTCATCCCATGGGTGGACCAACAATGCCAAGAGAGGAGCAAATAAGTTGGTTGATAAAATCAGGACTCACAAAAATGGCCACCAAAGCCTGCATCTCTTGATGTGAAATGTAATGCAAATGAACGTGAAGCCTTGCCTTTGAGTTCAGGGTATCAACAGTATAAATATAGAGCTGGGGAGACAACACCTCACATTTTGACAGAGGAATTTTTCTGAATGGGACACTCAAGATGTGGCAAGAGTGTAACGGGACATGTAGAACACTTCATGAGATCTTTGCTTCACTCTGAGCCTTGTAAGATACAGAAAAACAAAAAAAGCATATAAAACAAAGGAAAGAGGAGACAGCACTGCTCTACCTGAGCTGACCATTTGGAAAGAGGAATCACGGTATTCTGCACGGTGTGGCACCTTCTTGTGAGGTTCTATAGAGAACAATGGAGTCATTTGGAGGAGAGAAGCAGGATGGCAAATGCTTGGAAATAATTTCATACAAAGAGGAGTCAAAAATTAATAAATAAAACTATGTTATTGACTTTGAGGCGGATGAGACTCAGGACAGTTGATAAGTTGTCCTTAGCCCTCGGAATCTCGTGCAGACATGGCATGACGTCATCTTGGGGGTTGTGGGGGGTGGAGAGTTGATGAGACCACTGGGCACAAGAAGAGCAAACTACAAGAGAATAATTGTTCTTGGTCTCCATTTTTCAGATGAGAAAACAGAGGTCTAGAGAGTTTTAGTAACGTTAGCCTGAGTTAAGGAAGGGCTTGCCAAATAAATCAAGAGAGAGGAAGAGCAGAGTCCATGAAAGATTTTATGGAAAGCTTCAAAAAGCGAGTCGGAAGTCAGTACAAAGAGGTACTCATTGACTTAGGGCACCTGGGTGGCTCAGTTGGTTAAATTAAAATCTTGGTTCCACTCCAGGTCATGATCTCAGGGTTGTGAGATGGAGCCCCACATCTGCTCTGTGCTGTGTGAGGAGTCTGGTTAAGAATCTCTCTCTCGGGATGCCTGGGTGGCTCAGTTGGTTAAGCGGCTGCCTTCGGCTCAGGTCATGATCCCAGCGTCCTGGGATCGAGTCCCACATTGGGCTCCTTGCTCGGCAGGAGCCTGCTTCTCCCTCTGCCTCTGCCTGCTGCTCTGTCTG
Organism: Taxidea taxus jeffersonii; assembly: GCA_003697995.1. Taxonomy (NCBI): domain Eukaryota; kingdom Metazoa; phylum Chordata; class Mammalia; order Carnivora; family Mustelidae; genus Taxidea; species Taxidea taxus. The sequence continues at coordinate 81,957 of ML093184.1, forward strand.
CCTGTGCTCGCTCTCTCTCTCTCTAACTAATGAATAAAATCTTTAAAAAAATTAAAAAAAAAAAAAAAAGAATCTCTCTCTCCCTCTGCACCTACCCCCCCACTCCCATGCTCTCTCCTTCTGTCTCTCTCAAAAAAACCCAAAAAAAAACAAAAAAAGGTACTCATTGACAAAAAATAATTCCAGGTAAAAGTGTATTATAGTTATTTTACTCCATTACCCGTCTCATTTCATCATCCTAGCAAGGCTTCCATCACCTTAAAGACCAGAAGACCGAGGCTAGGGGATATTTAGTGACTCGTCTGTGTATGGCTGAGACTGAGTCATATCTGGGTTACACTCCAGAGCTCATGCTGAGAGCCAACCCCTCGTTGCTCTAACAGCATACAACAGGAGCATATCAGGAGGTTAGGGCAGAAGGGCAAGAGAGCACGTGGCCAAGAAAGGGAGGTATTTGCTCAAGGGGAGAAGCTGGAAGACTCTAGTAAGGACTGGGCTGGGGACACAATTGGTCTGGATGAGGAGTGATAACACGGGCAATCACAAGCCACCAGGATGGTCAGGAGTGTGGCAGTTTCTGGAAAGCAATGGTTGTAATCAACTCCAGCTAATATTACCCTTCCTGAGGGTGGGGTCTTTAGCCACCACCTATCTGGGAGACAAATGCCTCCCAGACAAGCCCATATCCATGCCCTTTTGAGGCAATATCACTCTGTTTGAGAGGTGTTTTCACCTTCTTTTGCCTAGACAGGTTGTCTGCACTCAGTTTTTAATGAAAGAAAAATCATTAAGAGCGCATACAAAGTGCTTCCAAAACAGAGCTATAATAACAATATTGTGATTTGTATTGATGTAGTGTCTCCCTGCCCAAGCTTAACATTGTTTCTCCCATGTAGACCTCACACATTTAACACAATAGACATTACCTTTTTCCCTAGGTGATGAGGAAAGAAAAACCACCATGCATTCTAATGCTGGGCTTAGTTCCAGAGAAACTGAGGCCGATAGGGGATGATCTGAGTCCTCAACATCAAGGACCAAATCATGGAATGGATTCGGGTCCTCAGGTCTTATATTCTACCCTCAACCTCCCGCTTTGCTGCCTCTGCCACTTAGGCTGGAGGAATCCTTTCGTTTTTCAAGTTCTTCATCCAGAATGTAGTAAGGCCACTTCTGGAACGGGGCAAGGGGTCTGTTAGTGGAAAAACCTGTCCCAGGCCTACCCCGACGGGTTCTGGCTGCAGAGGCCTCTCTTCTCTTCTAAGCCCCAAGTGCCGCCTGAGTTCATTTCTTGCTCCTCGGCATCTTGCTGTGCCCTGCTTTATTAAGAGGAATTTACTCTTCAATTTCCTGTAGTGATTTCAAATTCCCAAGGTTACCACAGTGCCTTGCTTTATAGCAACCGATTACGCACCACTCCCTAAGGTCGTAAAGGATTTGGAAATACAACCTCAGAGGAGCCTTTGGATGTCAGATGCCACCAGCTTGCAACAACATTAACTCTGTCATTAGAAACTCAGGTGTGACATGCTCGGAGGTGGGAGAAGAGAAAGAGCCCAGAGAGAACAAGGAGAGGGTTCTTTAAGTATCCCGGGCTGGTCTCCACACTCAGGGAGTGCTGTGACAGGGGGATCCCAGCGCTGGTAATGAGCACTGGTTTTCTCTTGCAGAGATCAGTTTCAGTCTGCAGGGGGTCCGGTTTGTCTGCTCCAGCCTCTGATCACAGAGCCACATAACTCTCAGAGCGGAGTGCTTATTTTAAATGTGTAACGTTTTCAAAGAAACTTACTGCTGAGGCTCTTTTAATCTTCAGAGCCAGTTGGCAAGGGGCCTGTATGGACCTTATTTTATGGTCTCCTAACAATGCGTACAGGGCAGCATCTCCGGGAAATCACACTCTCTAAATGAGAGTCGAGGACAATACTCCAGACTGTCAGAGGCAAGCCCCGTGTTTTATAAAGAGGGAAACTGATACTCAGAGTAACTCAGCTCACATGCCAGCACACCGCAGGTAAACTGGGAGGTATTTTTCTTATACTTCTATTACTCATAAATCCCACTTTCATCACAGAAAGGAGAACAATGCATTGAATCACCCACAGGTTCTTCTCTTTTTTATTCCTTCCTTCCTTCCTTCTTCTTTTTTTTTTTTTTTTTTTTTTTTGCTTCCTTTCCTTCTTTTCTTTTAAACCTGATGTATTCATTAATTCGGTTTGGCTTTATAACAACCCAAATTCGGGAGACTTACAAGCAAAATAAATCTGGGGTGTGCAGCCTCAGGTACTTGAATTAATTTAATTTAAGAGAAAAACAAGATGTATAACCCCCATTTATGACAACAGTTGGGGGAAAGCCAGGGCTTTGTTGAAGGGCTTAGTGGCGCTATCACCAGCAAACATGAGATGAGAAAGTCACACCATGAAATTGTAACATTCCACATGGCAACCTTGCCAGAGGACCATTAGAGAAAGGGAGCCCCCCAGGTGATATGATTCAGAATCCTTACATAAGTCTCTTTTGTTAGTATCAATTCCTCTCTGTTTGGCTACGAAATGGTGGTTCCCAGAAATATCTGTTAGTAGGTGAATACATGTGTCTTTCACATGGCTATTTTGTAAACAAGGAATATAATACTTTGTTGCTCCCTCTAGCTCTGGTAATAGTAGAGAACAAAGTGGTGCCCCACCCCAGGGCAATGAGTTGAGGTGTATATATCAGTGAGTTTCATTTAAAAAAAAAAAAAAAAGTTCCTTCTGGAATCTAGATGAGAAAACTTTTAAAATCTAGATCCTGGTCAGAAACTTCACCGAAAACTTCACTTACTTATTATTCAGGAAGCAGCTTTCATGTAACTACTACAAGGGATGGTAAATGTATGTCTGTCTTTACATTCAAATGGAAAATGCAGAGACCCAAATTGGAGAGTGGTCATGAAAACACACATGGGACATGGTCACCACACAGTAGCCTCCAGGAAACTGAAGGATAAAAGTTCAGAAGAAGATAGGAGAAATGAACATCCGCTAAGCCCCTACTCCGACCAAGGCTTTGAATTGGATGTTCTATTAACATCGCACTATTTTCATTATGAATGCATTTTAAACTCTATACGCACTTTGATACAGAAAAGTTTAATCACATGAAATAACTTGCCCATTCTCTCACCTCTAGAGGGTGGGTCTGGGGTTGAAATCCAGGTACAAAGCCCAACACTTTTCATTATCTGCACGAATTGCTCATCGGTGCAAGATTTATATATATACATGGTTGGTGCAAGATTTATATATATACATGAGCTCTAATACATTGCCCAGAATGTCAAAGTTACTTTTTATACAGTCTGTCAAAGCAGGCTTTAGTCTATAACAGACAAGTTAAACTAAGTTCCAAATCAATTAGACAGTAACTGATTTTATAGGGTAATGTCACATAGTGGTTACCAACCTGGGCTCTGAAATCCACCCTTGTGTTTTGGAGCCTGCTTTAACCATTGGCAGCCATGTGGGTCAAGCATGCCTTTCCCCACTCTGAGTCTCACGTTCTTCGTTACATCAGTCAGAGTCCTGCTTAGAAAAGGCGGAGGACTTAATGGAAGTTTAGTAAAGCAATTTTTTGCAAAGGTGTGCGTGCGTTCCTGGAAACCACCAGGAAAGACATGGTATCCCCAGCAAGTAACAGTACCAGGAGCTGCTGCCTCCCAAAGGCTACAGAAGCTGATGGAGGGAGAATGCTGGAATCCAGGGGACAAGGAAGAGCTATGTGGAGAGGACTGCCTGGCAGAAGATGCAGCCTTCATTCAAGAAGTGCGTTCATCCAAAGGCATGATGGAGCTGGACGGAAATACCTCAACCTCACTCTCACGCTTTCCTAAAGTCATCTCCTAGTCCCTGTTGGTGGGACTGAAACAGAAGCCAGAAAAAGAGAATACCATTCACACTGGTTGCCCTCCCAAGTATGCCAGCAGGATGGGGAACAATGGAAAGTGGACACAAAAATAATCACATACCCATCAAATGAGGATAATAGCAGAACTTAATCTGAGAGCTGTTGCCAGGATAACTTGAAGTGCCCCCCAAGTTATATAGAATAGAAGACTAACACTTGTCCCCATATGGTTGCTAGAGACCTATATCTGTAACTTGTCCACCTTAAAGGAGGGCACAGACCCAAACAGAAGTCCAAAAAGGTGAACAATAATGGGCTCTATGATCTGCACAGCTCATATCTCCCTGGGACTTCCAGCATGTTCCCTGTAATGGTCTGCATTCTATAGAGTGGACTATGATTTTTTTAAATAATTGGTGTACTAAGTGACTTGCTTTTTTCTCTCTGACGGTTTTCTCTGTATAAATAGGAATCTACATGGTAAATCCTTTTTTTAAATTTTTTTTTTATTTTTCATAAACATATAATGTATTATTAGCCCCAAGGGTACAGGTCTGTGAATCGCCAGGTTTACACACTTCACAGCACTCACCATAGCACATACCCTCCCCAATGTCCATAACCCCACCACCCACTCCCTACACCCCTCCCCCCAGCCACCCTCAGTTTGTTTTGTGACATTAAGAGTCTTATCGTTTGTCTACCTCCTGACCCAATTTTGTTTCATTTATTCTTTTCCTACCCCCCAAACCCCCCATGTTGCATCTCTACTTCCTCATATCAGGGAGATCATATGATAGTCTACATGGTAAATATAGTAGACTATCATATGATACTCTACATGGTAAAGCCGACCCAGCCATGTAAAGAACAGATCTCTTCTGGTTCACAGTGGCCATCCCAGAGCAGGAAGAAGAGCCAGGACATTCTTAAAAGCAGCGTCCCCTTTCCAAGGACATGAATGCTATGCAGGGGACAGCTTTAGCCCAGGGTCCCTCATGATAACTGCAGCCAATTATATGATGACCAAGCACCGCTGTTTTCCTGGGATTGTCCTGGTTTATCACAGAAAGTCTCCCATCCTGCAACAGCTCCACCCATGTATCCCACTCCATCCCGCCCAGTCCAGGGTAAACCAGGACACTTGGTCACCCTAAATGATTTACAGAGTTCAGACCAGAACAGAGCCCTGTGCCTTAGCTCTTGCCTGGTGCTTAAGAGCATCATTTTGGAATTTAAATGGTTGCATTTCTAAGCAATCATTTGTCTTTACCTCTGGGAATTCTGATGAGCGTATGCTAGTAAATCAAAAAGTGGTCACAAGGACAGAAACAAAAATTAAGAGACAGCTAAAAAACAAAACAGGGAGCGGATGCTATTACTACTTTTAATTCATAAAACACTGAATTCCTTCAAGAGACTGCTGAAAGCACCAATTTGTCTGGTGAGCAAAGACTGGTATAGTGGCCACCAGAAGACTGGGTAGGAAATACAGAGGATCTCAGACCCACTACTGACTGGGACCAGTGATGTCAAGGACTGGACATAATTGCTCAAGATGTTCCCCATGGTATCTTGAAAGGAAGTTAGGCTGCCATAGTATACAATATGTTAATTCCTGGTGAATTAATGAATAAAGAATAAAGGAAGGAGAAAAGTGCCTCCAATGGTATAACATTTTGAAAAGGGTCTTCAGAGTCACTATTTCTAGGTGTTACTAAATTTAAATTTAAGTAGGTTTCCTTGGCCAGCCTGCTCTCATCCAGACCCATCCAGAGCTTTGTCCCACATCTGCATCGTGTAGAGCCACGTACCATGAACATTGTATGTCCAACACAACCTCAGTGAAGCTCCAGTTATATTTATGATGGGGGAAAACCAAATATAATCGATGCTGAGCCAAGCCTTTCCCCTTTCCTGAATTGGGTAGAGTATGACTTCTTAGCCTTTATTCATTTATTTATTTATTTATTTATTTATTTATTTAGAAGTGCACCTCTGAAGGAGAACTCTCTCAGCCCAGATCAATTATTGAGATTTTTGTGGTTAGAAAATCAGTTTAAAAACCAGAAGTGTTGGTTTTTTAGAAAGTGGTTCAGGACAAGAGACTGAAATGGGGACTTTTCAGGGACATGAAAGAAACTATGGTTCACCTTCACAATATTCTAGAAATATGAATTAGAAAATTGAATTAATTTATGATTATTTTTTTTGTTTTTTTTTAAAGATTTTATTTATTTATTTTACAGAAAGAGATATCACAAGTAGGCAGAGAGGCAGGCAGAGAGAGAGAGGAGGAAGCAGGCTCCATGCCGAGCAGGAGCTCCGATGCGGGGCTCGATCCCAGGACCTTGGGATCATGACCTGAGCCGAAGGCAGAGGCTTAACCCACTGAGCCACCCAGGCACCCCAATTTATGATTAATTTTGTTGCATGAACTATGCCCTTTTTAAAATATGGCCCCATTATGGGATAGCAGCACAAGGGACATGATATTTAAGTTTAAAATAATATTCTGTGTGATACTATTGATAGATACTCCTGATAGACTATGGCAGGGAGCGCCTAAGTGGCTCTGTCACATCTGATTCTGTGTTTTGGCTCAGGTCATGATCTCAAGGTTGCGAGATCAAGCCCCATGCCAGGCTCTGCATGAGGCGTGGAGCTTGCTTAAGAGTCTCCCTCTCCCTCTGCTCTCCCTTTGCTCTCTCTTTCTCTCTTAAAAAAAGAAAAAAAAAAAACATGGGAGGAAAATAGGCTATCCTGGTGTATCAAATACCAATGCACAGCAGTAACTTTACACCAGTGAACACAACCTGCTCTAATATATATTCACATCTATGCAACAACATTCTATTGTGTTATAGATTCTGTTCACATTGTAAAACCTAAAATCTTATATGCAATTACTGCATTTTCAACCAAGTGTACTATATCAACTAGTCTGGATAATAAAACAGTCTCATTAATTTAAAGTAAATTATGGCAATTTTGTTTAGTAGGAACTATAAAGAATAAAAAATCAGAAAGTCTGTATGGCAATCCCAGCTGGGCCACTAATTTACTGTGTGAATTTCAGAACTTTCATTCACTGCTCAGTCTTTAGCCACTGAGAGTTACAATATATCTGGTGTACTCACAGACTTGGGGGGATGAGACTTGACCCAAATAAACCCAGTGAGAAAAGATCTCAAAATCCTATATAAATGAAAAGTTATTATTACATGCACTGCATGAGTGGAGACTTGCTAAAGAATCAGGAAGATACAAGTAAAAGTATATTAAACAGGCTCTACTCTCAGTCTTCTCATGATGGTGTAGAAAGACAAAGGTAAAGCAGACCCTACAAACTGTAGGGGGGGCAGTTTGGTTCAATGGTAGTGCTTCTATTTTGGATTTGACCATCAAGGTGGTAAATATTTTTAATTTGCATTTAAATTTCCTTCAGGCTTACCCTATGATGATTTAGAGACCATTTCTCAAGGTCTTTGTCAGCTCACCTATAGACCCTGTCCAAACTTACTGACCCCCATACATTTACTGGAGCAGCCACTGCACACAATCTAGAGTCAGGCATGCCTTGGCCCCTTAGTTTTTTTCGGTTAGCCTCAGAGTTAACCAGCCATGGGGAGCCCTGGCAGAGAACCCCAGATGGTATCAGGAGAGAGCAGTCTCTTCTGCATTAAATCCCTGATTGCAAGATTTGTCGCTTTTGCCAGATGAAGGAGTCTCCAGCAGGAAGCTCTGGTGTCCAGGGGAGCACATTCTGGGATTAGGGATTAACTTCTTGAGCCTCTGGTTTTGCACCTGTAATCAGAGGTATGGCTGTTTTGAGGACACCATGAGATGCCCCATGTTTGGCATTTAGTATAAGGTGGGACACATAGCCACACACCAGGTATGTATATCTTATCTATAACCACTTCCTCACCCTTTAGATTAAGTCAGTTTCCACAGTTATAGGACGCTCCAGAACTGGATTCCTTGCCTTTGTGACTCTGACAATGCCTTGTAATTACACCTTCATAATGGTGATTACTTGCTTAAAAACGCACTTATCATTTTGAGGGCACAGCATCCTCAATTGTTCTTTTTTTTTTTTTTTAAAGATTTTATTTATTTATTTGACAGAGAGATAGAGAAAGAGCAGAAGTAGGCAGAGCAGCAGGCAGTGGGAGAGGGAGAAGCAGGCTCTCCGCCAGGGATCCCAATGCGGGGCTTGATCCCAGGATCCTGGGACCATGACCTGAGCTGAAGGCAGCTGCTTAACCAACTGAGCTACCCAGGTACCCCTGTTCTTGTTTGGTTGTAGAATTCCTACGACCAGCACAATGCCTGGCATGTGGGAGGTGCTCAATGCCTATTAAATAAATAAACACATGAGCTCCACGAAATTTATATGATCACTGAGGAGCAGAAAAGGAAATCAGCAAGGCTTCATTTTCCCCTCCCAACATCCCCACCCAGCCCACCACATGGATCTGCACAGAACAGCTGGTTCTGACTGCAGAAGAGTTCAGGGAATGTATTTTATTGCTGGTACAAGAGGCTGTCCTCAGGAACCTCAGTGCATCATGATTGGCTTTTCCTCTGGACTGACACAGCCGTGGGTGTTCATAAAGATCAAAGGGACAGACTGGAGTGAGTGAGTGTGACTTGTCACCGGGCACATTGTCTGTCTGCTCTTCTCTCCCCAACTTAATGTCTTCATTTGTCTCAGCTTCCCATATCCTGAGCAGGCCTTTACTTTTGCTTCTGCTCTCCCCAAGTCTTTCTGCACTGAGCATCAACCCTGACCCTGACCAGGGAACTGAATAAGTGGTCAAATCTATACGAGTGAGATTGGAAGTCCAGTGCCTGAGTGACCGGGCTTCAGACTGAGATGAGAATGCAGTACCAACCCCGCAGGTTCTTCCATCTGTGTGCACTTGAGCAAGTCATTGAGTTCTGTCAGCTCCTGAATTCTAATCCACATGAGGAAAATAATAAAAACATCAGAGTTGTTATGCAAATAAAACCTTATCTGTTTACAAAACCACTTAACCACTAAATAATTGATCATAGCAGGCTCACATATTGAGTGCTGATTCTTGGTTATTCATAATAAAAGTGTGTGATACCTTCTGGTAGGAATCTTACTGGCTCTGAGATAAGCAAAGGCAAAAGAATAAAGCAAAAACTAAAAAAAAATTTTTCAGGAAAAATCAATAGCTAGTTTTATGGGAAATACAGAGAAATAGCATGATGGAAAGCTGTGGAAGATCATCTAGTTAGTGTTTCCCAAATCTGCCTGATCATAAACATTTCCTCATTAAAACACACAGCTTCTAGACTTCCATCTAAGTCACAATGTCCAAAGGAAGGTACTAGAGAGTTAGGTTAGTAAGGATATCAGGGGGTTCTTATAACCAAAGCTGGGAAACCCTGCTTAACTTAGTTCCATCTTCTTATTTACTTTAGAACCCTTGAGTGTGTTCCCCAGACCAACAATACCAACATTACTTGGAAACTTGTCAGATACTCAGAATCTCAAGCCCTACCTCCGACCTCCTGAATCAGAATCTTTATTTTTACGTGAACTTAGGTGAGTCTGAGGGTCCTTAATATGTGAGAAGCATTAGTCCAAGGTATCACACCTACTCATGGGCCTCTTCTATGACAGAAAACACCCTGCCTCTCAGGAAAGCTTTTCCCACCTCTTAGGACCTCTGGCTGTTTGAAACTACAAGAGACACTCCCATCTCTGAGGGTCTGCACCACTGACAACACTTTAGAACCTGAGCCAAAGGCTGTAACAGAGACTGAGTGGCAGCTGACATTTCCAGGATACCTAATGGCAGTAGGTTGTTTTTCCCCTTCCTATGTTTCCTGTTATATTTCGTGGGAGGAGCAGGACATACCTATATCATTTTATTATAAATTAAAAGTATATTTAGTATCCCAATATTATAAGTTTACATAGACTTAAAAGCTACATGATAAACATAACACTTTTACTTTTCATAATTTAATAAATGACTAAGAAATGTTTCAAAAATACAGGCAAATTGAAGAATATAAGTATAGTAAAGAGTCATACACCTCCACTCATATATTTTACTCACTTATCTTAAAATAAGTTACCTTCATTGGCTATTTAGCCCTTATACACTTGATCATCTCTCCAAAAGGGACACTCTGCTACATAGTACAATGATTATACCTGAAAAAAGTAAAGAGAATTCCCTAATATCCACATCTAATACTGTGCACATATTTCAGTTTCCTTAATTTCCACAAAAACAAGTTTTTGTAGCTGATATCTTTAACTAAGATCCAGCTCAATTTCACATATTGCATGTAATTGTCTCCTATACTTGGTTACATTTAATAGAGAAAAGTGATTCACAAACTTTTAAGTCTATGGATCCCTATAGACTCTTAAAAATTACTGAGGACCCAAAGAGCCTTTTGTTTCAATGTTGGCTATATGTACCATTGGTTAACATATTACATATCACAACTAAGGATTTTTAAATATGAAGGCATTAATTTCTATAAAATAATATTAAGAATCCCATTACACATTAACACAAATAATACTTTTTAATGAAAGTCACTATATTTTTTCTAAAACAAAACAGAATGTAGTAAGAAGAGTGATATTGCTTTACATTTTACAAATCACTTCAAAGTCTGGAGTTTGGTTAAACAGAAGACAGCTAGATTCTCATATCTGCTTCTGTTATTCTTTCTTTGCAATATATTGTTTGGTTGAAATATAAAGAAGAAAATATGGCCTCATATAAATGATCACTTACAAAATGGAGAAGTCGCTTGCTTGCTTGCTTGCTTGCTTGCTTGCTTTCCCTTTCTCTCTTTCTTTCTTCTTAGAAAGAGAGAGAGCATGTGAGTGAGCAGGGGCAGGGAGGGGCAGAGGGAGAGGGAAAGAGAACATTTTAAGCAAGCTCCACACCCAGTGTGGAGCCAGACTTAGGGCTCATTGAGATTGAGCCCCAATCAAGAGTTGGACACTTAAATCCAGTGTGGAGCCAGACTTGAGGCTCGATCTCACCACCCTGAGATCAACACAAAAACCAAGAGTTGGACACTTAAGTGACTGAGCCACCTAGGCATTCCATGGAGAAGTCTTTTAATAAATAGCCTTTGGAATAATTGTAGATATTCTTCTTTGATACTCTACTCAAACCAGAGATGTGGTAGTGCATTATAGATTAGTTACAATGTAGACTCTGAAACCATATCAATGAGATTTTACAACTCTATTATAATGGCTGAGTCTATCTTGCATTTTATTTATCAAAATGTTGGTTCACTGGGTTATGCAGATATTCCAAATATTGAAACATCTCATTATAAAATAGGAAATATAAGTCACCTCCATTAAGATCACCTCTGATCTCACCAGGAAAGTCTTCAAATTTTGTTAATCTGTCGGGGTCATGGTGGCTTAAGCAAGTTTTCCAAATCCCTATATTCTTAAATTTTTCATTGGTAACAAATATTATCCATTGCTTTCCATGAAGTGACATACTTACAACATTTATTTTTGAAAAGATGTCTGCCAAATACTTCAGTTGAATAATCTTAGTTGTTCTTTTTTTTTTTGCCAGTCATTCTTTCAAGGAAGAACAGTGTTCTACGAATCAAGTGCCTAATTCAGGTCGCAATTCCAACTGTATAAGGGCTCTTCCTGGAAGCAACCACAGTCCTTTCCATAGCGACAGACATGCTTCATGCATTCCTAATATTTAGAAGTCATATACTCGAGGTCTGAGATTTAATAAATGTATTGTTTTTTTCAGCCTTATCAGAACATTTTTAAGTGACTGCCCCTCCTCCCTTTTGTTCATTATAATCGCATAGTAGTGAAACACATCATTATTGCAAGTATATAGTCTGGTGCCATGGCCTGGGTTTGTGTGATGGTCTTAAGAGTTTCACCTGCTGTTGCTGTTTGCACCATGAATGTAAATATCAACAGAGTGAAAAAAAGCAAATAATGTCTTAGTAAAGTTGAAGAAACAGTTTTGACTTTGTGGACCCCAGAGGTCTGCAGGTCACACCTTGAAAACTGCTTTACTAATTTGTTCTCTGAGGAAATCTTTTCTCTTTCCCTGCCCCCCCCTTCTTCTTGTTCTTTCCATCTATCTATCCATCACTGTCTGTTTATCTTTTCATGTAGTATAATTTTGCCTTGCCTTGATGTTCTGGCCTTCTTCCCTTCCCCCACAATTTGGTCATTACAGGGTTTACTGAAAATATTGATCAGAATTAAATAATCTCTGTATCTGTAACAACCTGTAAGATCTTGATAATCCATTACACTTACATATGCTTTAAGGTAAAGTTTTACCTACAGTGATTCAATAATAGGAAATTTATGTCCGTAACCTAAAATGAAAGACATGTTTGGAAACGTAAAGTTTATATATTTTTATTTTTGTGTATCAGATCGGGTCCTTCTAACAAAAGCCACTATATGTATTTAGAACTGTATTTGAGAAATAAACTGAGGGTTTTGGAGGGGAGGACGGTGGGTGTTTGGGTGAGCCTGGTGGTGGGCATTATGGAGGGCACATATTGCATGGAGCACTGGGTGGGTGCATAAACAATGGATTTTAGAACACTGAAAAAAAATAAAATTAAATTTAAAGATAATATAATATCATGTCCAGAGTTCCATAATCAAGCACTTTATAAATTTCCACTTGCTACTTTTTATATACCAACCTTATGCAAAAAAGACCAGATCAATATTGTTATCCTTGGGATGCTTACAACCCTCTATGAGATATACAATAAAGACAGAGAATATTTCTTTAAAAAAAACTGTATTTGAATTTAACAGAAGTAGATGGTGACAAAGGTTATGAAAAAACTGAAGAAAAAAAAACATATAAATCAGTAGAGAAATCCAGATTTTAGCCACAACAAAAAGTCATTGCCATCCCTAGGCTTAAGGGAAGAAGGAGGCATACAGTGTTGTTCTGCCCCAGGGTCTAGAATAAGTTCAATTCTTAAAACTTAATGATCCAAAGCAGAAAGTACCTGTATAACCACCAAGAGAAAATGTTCAATAGATTGAACGGATTGGAGAGGAAACAGGTCAAGGATGGGCATGCTTTGGCTTTGTTGTCATATTACCACAGAAGAAATTAATTCATTAGTTTTGTTTTTGTTTTGTTTTCCCAAACCATTCTGTAGGTCTTGAGCAAGTATCATTCTGTGCTGGCGCATACTGTGGGCAGTGAGGGTTAGTGGTGCACAAGACGGGACACAGACGGGACACGAAGCTGATGACCTAATGAGAAAAGACAAGCAAATAACCCCATAAGTAAAAAGTAATATTAGCTATGCAAAAATTTAAAATAAGATGACGTGACAGAGAGTGATTGTGTTGCCCTTGTAGATCCCTGTAGATCAGGTGTGGGGCAGGGGGGTCACTGAGAACATGACGTATTGACTGTAGTACTGACAAGAGGGACCAGACCTTGAAGATGTGAGGACATCAATTTTCAGGTCTTAAAAGCAGAAAGAAGCTGGACATATCAGAGAAACAGAAAGAAGGCCAATGTGGCTGTGAATCATAGATAGAATGGAAAGTAAGAACAAGAGTTGAGCAGAACCCAGACTGGGTGGGGATTTATCAGTCTATGAACCTTTTCATTGCAAAGTGGTGGAATATCTTTTTATTCTAAAGGCAGTGAAATGTCATTAAAGGATTTTAACTATGGCTGTCACATATTATGGCTTATTAGGGCAAGAACAGAAAGATGGAGCTAAGCTAGTCAAGGAACCAAGAGGAAATTCACTGAAATCATTAATGGTCTTGAGAGTCACAATGGAAAAAGAAGACAGTGAGCTAGCCACAGAGAAGTTTATGAAGGAATGAGGGAATAAGGTAATTGAAGTAGGATACAGGGCAAGGTCTGATGGCACGAATTCCACAGAAGTCATGGCTTTGAAGAAGACTGAAGAAGCAGTTTATAAGTAGATGTTTTCATGCTCTGAGGATCTTGGGTAAAAGCATTGCTTCTCATGCAGCTTTTTCTGGAAGAGACTATTATTGCAATTTACAAGGGGATATCCAGATTTCTATTAGGGCAAGAAGGTGAAGAGAAAGTTTAGGGAAAGGGGAATGGTATAAGGTAATTCACAGCCCATAGATCCTAAATTAAAAGAGAACAATAGAAAGTTATTTTCTGGTAGAAATAAGAAATAATTAGAAACTATGGAGAGTAGTGTGAGCATAGGGTTCCTGGAAAAGAATCATTTATTTGCTGTGAGAACCAAAGAGAATAGGGATATAAGGCATGATTAGATTAACCCCAGCAATTTCCTAGGAGGACATAGTAAGTAACCGGTCAAACTGGACATCTAGTGTTCCCTGCTGCTCCAGGAGCATGGCAAGCAAAAAGTGAGCCCAAGTCCCCTCAGGGTTGCTGTTGGTGGCTGAGGAGGCAGGAAGCACAGGGTGGGTAGCGGGGGCTAATATTCAGCATCATCTTAACTCTGAAGGTCTCTGGGCTGTGATGGCACATGGGGCTTTGGTCACTGTCACTCCATTCAGGGGGCACAAGACTCTGAATGAGAATGAGTGTGTCCCAGTCTCCTCAGGTAGTAGACCTCTTTCTTAAGTAAAAGTGAATGCAAAGGCCCAACACACAGAGTTGAAGTCAGAATGACCCCACACCCTCAACCCCGAGACTCTAGCAGAGTTCAGGCCCATGGGGTTGATGAGACATGCTTAGCACACCCCGAACAGTGCGAGCTCCAAACAAACCACAAGTATGAGAGTCAGTGTTGGTGTGAGTCACGCTGTTCTGGCTGACGTCTGTCGCCACGCCATACATGGTAAAGTCTCACTAATTTCGAATAATGAGACTAATATGACTCACTAACAAAAGTAAATTACAGTCATTTTGTTAACAGAATGCAATTTTATTACTCTCAAGTAGAGAATGTGTTATACACTGAGCTATAAACAGATATTATTAAGCTAAATGGAATAAGTTGATATAAAATTACAGCTCATAACAGGCCTGCATAGGGTGGTGATGGATCCCAAACATGTAAATCCTTGAGCATGACGGAAACCCTTATTGTGGTTGAAACACTGAAAGTACAAGAAAAGGAGTCTTTGATTTATTGGGTCCTTGGTTTTCAAAGCTAGTACTTGTAGTTTGAATTCTCCCCTATATATAAGTCCTAGAATAATCAAAGATAAAGAAATTATTTCAATATTTACTTGGAAAAAGTAAAGTGTACAAAATTATTGGAAATCTCAAGTGAATCTGGGTGGCGATAGTCAAATGCCATTGTATATTTAGGCCAGGGTCCTTGATGATATTGGAAAACAGATACCAAGTTAAACAAGGTCAAATAATTTATACGGTTGCAGGACTCCCCCAAAACTTAACACGCTAGCCTCAAACATCTCAACTTGAATGTGATTAAAAAACCAGTATGTGATGTGACAAGCACTGGGTGTTATATGCAACTAATGAATCATTGAACATTATATAAAAAACTAATGATGTACTATATGTTGGTGAATTGAATTTAAATAAAAATAAATAGCCTAATGCGGGGCTTGATCCCAGGACCCTGAGATCATGACCTTAGCCAAAGGCAGACGCTTAACTGACTGAGCCACCCAGGTGACCTTAGGATGAGTAGCTTCAAGGTTGAATGTCCAGTTGTTTCATCTTTCCAAAAGGCCATGTTCTTGTTTGGGGTTTATATGAGCCTTCCTTTCCCAGATGGATTTAACCAAATGGCCACTTTGTCCTAGAAGAGATGTGTTTAGAGGAGATGAAACGCAGGATCAAGATGACAGACTTATATAGCCTCTGATCATTGTCCACATGGGGGGGGCCGAATGTCCCCAGTAATCTGTGAAATATGCAGCAAGCACACTCTCCAGCTCCAGTCACTTGCCACTTGGCCCCGGTGAGCTGGCTGGGCTCCCATTCAGGTAATTGCATCGTGTCTGCTCAAATTTCCTCTGCAATTTCAATCAGATATGTTATCCTCTGTAGCGTGGCTGCCCAGAACGATAGCTCAGGATTCCCTTACAGCTGCTAAACAGCTGTTGTATTCAACCCAAGAGGTGACTACATTTCAGTAGTGGGTAAAATGATTGCTTGTTATTTCTTTTCGCCATCACAGAGGCATTCTGATGCTTAATTAATTAAGACGTGCACAACTTCCAAGATGTCAGAGACAATGGTAAAGATGGCAGACAATGATTATTAAGCATTTTTAAAGAGTTTTGCACCTGCCTTCATCTCAAAGTGGAATCTGGGGATGATACGTTGCTTGCACTACAATACTTCCTGCTTAAATTTAGTAAGAAAATCATTATCAAAACTGGCATTGCCTGAATTTAGAATTATACAACAAATTTCATCATTTTATCACTTTAAATGATCTTCAGTTCTAAAGAAGTGGACATCTTGGGGCACCTGGGGGGCTCAGTCAGTTAAGCATCTGACTTTAGCTCAGGTCATGATCTCAGGGTCCTGGGATCGAGCCCCACATCGGGCTCCCAGCTGAGCGGGGAGCTTGCTTCTCCTTCTCCCTCTGCCTGCCACTCCCCCACTTGTACTCTCTCTCTGACAAATAAATACATAAAATCTTTTTAAAAAATAAAGAAGCAAACATCTCACTTAGAACTGTGTTAATAAACTTTCCATTGATGGTTTCATTGCAGATACAACAAAAGTATCAAAATTTTTTGTCCAAACTTTCCCCAATTTTGACACATGACATTCTATGCATGTACTTGGTTCACAAAAATATGTTGTCTTTAACAATCCCCAAACTTAATGGCTTAAAAAACAAAACCCATCATTTTATTACATCTCATGATTTTGTTGATCAGGAATTTGGGGAGAGCTCAACTGGGAAATTCTTCTGCTATTGACAAGGCTCACTGGTTAGTATCCAGCCCATAGCTGGACTGCTCTGGAGATCCCAGATCTCTTTGTTTACATGCCCAGTGCCTGGTCAGAGTCAGTTGAAAGGCTGGGCTCTGCTGAGTCACTCCCCATTTAGTTTCTGGGTGTCTTCATGGGTCATTCTCCAGCAGGGTAGTCAAGCTATTATGGGGAAACAAAGAACTTCAAGATACTGAGACAGAGGCTGACAGTTCTCTCAAAGGGTAGACCCAGAATAGGTACAGTGTCACCTTAATTCTATTTTTTTTTTTTTTTTGGTCAAAGCTGTCACAGACCTGCCCAGATTCAAGAGGAGGGGAAATAGATTTACCTCTTAATGAGAGGAATGTCAAAGAATTATGGGCATCTTTAATCTACCATACTGACCATGTTGACTGTGCTCTTATCCACGGCAGTTTCAACAGAGATCTGATTTTCCCACATGGAACATTTTTACATTTCAACAACCAGAAATAAGGACAGACTGGGTACCAACCTCTTAGCTATAACATTGGCCTAAAATACCTTTGAACACCTAACAAAAGCAGGTATTTTCTTAGCCTTGGCAGCAAATAAAAGGTGCTAACCACAATAATTCCTGTTACTGCTCTCTAAAGAATACATTACTGCCCTCCTACCCCAGCTATCATTTCAAATAAAATTGCAAATAGTTTTAATTATATCACGTGCATTTATACCTAGAATTATCAAAAATACTTGCCAAATAGATCACTCAGATACAATTCCTTCTATCTTGTTGCTGAGGAACTTGAAATAGACAGAAGTAGTTGTTTTGCTGAAAAGTCTCCAGGTAATAAGTATAGAACCACTCAGTCCAGGACTGTATCGACTTCCCTCCACATTCCTTCTCTCCAGTGGTAAGATTTGACTCACAACCGAAAAATCCTTCATGAGGTTCAAGATTCCTGACTTCACTATAATGGAGATGTTTTTGCAAGAGCGTAAAGCAGTTCTCAAGCTGGAGCCACATATTCATTGAGAAAGTTCTTAGCAGGAGCTGCTGCTAATGTGCCAGTTTCTTTCTTTTTCTGGGCATGGAGTAGGAGAGTCTTCTATGGCTGGATAACGTATGGTTTGTTCTACTTGGGCCAAAATGCAGCCAAAGATGTAAGACCATTCCAGTCCTCTGGATTGTCTCTTCATGAAGGAAAATGCATCATTTGCCTTATTCTTGCCCTTTTCTCTAATTCCTCAGATCCGTCTCAGTCTTAAAGACCCAACTCCATTTTCCTAACTGCTCTAGGAAGACACCTCCCATGCTTTGAGTCCACCTTTCACTCTTTCCCCAGAACTCAAAGAATTTTGCAGTCTGATGCAGTCAAGGTCAGAAATCAACAACATGCATTCTTTCACTCATCAAAATGTTCTAAGTACAGGGGCACCTGGGTGGCTCAGTGGGTTAAGCCTCTGCCTTCGGCTTGGGTCATGATCTCAGGGTCCTGGGATGGAGCCCTGCATCGGGCTTTGTGCTCAGCAGGGAGCCTGTTTCCCTCTCTCTCTGCCTGCCTCTCTGCCTACTTGTGGTCTCTCTCTCTCTGTCAAATAAATAAATAAAATATTTTTTAAAAAATGTTCTAAGTACATCCCCTGTGTCTATTTCTAGGTTAGCTACCCTGCTGATATAAAACCAATCACATGTCGATCTTGCTTTAAAGATCTAACAGCATTTCAGAGGAGAGTCCTGAAGAATCATGATATACCATGCACTATGGGATAAGGGCGTCACATCTGTTATCTTACAGATACCTCACAACCATCCCTGAGACCTTCATAGATGATGAATTGCAGCTCTGTGCTCCAAGGTCACATTACTAGAAAGTGGCAAAGACAGGACTTAAGCCCAGAACTGTGTAACTCCAGAAACAAAGCTCTTGCCCACTAAGCTATAATGTCTTTGGATAATTGTATTATATACATGTATTTCCATGTATCTGTCTATGTGTGTAGACATAGTTATTCAGGAAAATGTAAGGTGACATTTATATTTCAAATGTCACATGTAGCATAAAAAATGCATAGGCAAGGTGCTATAAGACTTCGGATGGAAGCAAAATAACTTTATCTGAAATAAGATTTATGGCACTTAACCAGAGCCTTATAGGGACAAGAATGAGTAGTTTGGTTTAACATGAGAAAAGGGTGGGTAAGCATAGTAGGTAAGAACACAGGAAGACAAACCACATGAAAAATGTGCTAAGAAGTTTGAACTTAGTGGTATGGTCATTGCTAAGTTTTTTAAAGGTGTTTAATGTGGGTTGACAAGATCAGAAATGAACTCTTAGAGGATTAATCTGCCAGCCTGGGCAGCAGGATGGATTGGAGTAAGACCATGTCAGTGATATAAATTAAGCCTTGCCCTTTTAATTCCTTCCAAAAGTAATTATGAGTCTATTACAAAAGTCCAAGTAAAGTAAAATTATAGCAGTTTAACTCTATTATATACCTAATCTTGGCTTGTTTGTTCATGGTTTTAAAAGTACATTTCTTGAAATGTTAACTATTAATAATAAAAATAGTAACTGACATTTTTCAGATACTTTCCTCCTTTTATTAGACCTTCACATACATTATCCACTGAATTTTAAATGGGCCACTGACTCCATGAAACTCAGGATCACAGGCTAGCAAAGTGCTGAAGATAAAGTTGCCATTCAAAATGTTTGGTTAATTTACTCATTAATCTGCAAGCAGCCATTCTCCCTCTATTCTCACAGCAATTCTCCAAGGTACCTCTACTCATAGTTATCAAAGTACAAATAAAAATCACACAAATGCTAATAGTTTCAAATAAACAAGGTATTATCAATATTCAACATGAATCAAATGATTTAAGCACAATCATATAAGATATATATTATTATGTGCAGTTTATACACAAGGAAATGGGGAAGGGGGCAGATAAGGTTAAATATAAGGTTAAATATTTACCTGGACCTATCTATCTATTGGAGATGGATCTGAAATTCCAATTCCAGCAGGGATGATAATTCTAGAGCCTGTGTTTGCTTACTCATCAAGCTCCCAAATCTAGATTTTCTAGTCTTGATTCTTGAGTTTTGATGAGACAAGATATCTTTTATTAAGAGCACAAGAAAGAAAAGCTATATGCTTTCTAAAAATATTTTTGGGCTCTCTAATCTAAATAGAGATTGGCCATGCACATCTATATTTAGGATATAATTTAAGGACTGTCTACATTGCAAATCACAAGTTTAAACTTAACTGTGTTCTTCCGAGTTTAACATGTCTAATGGCAAAAGGAGAACTTGAAAACCAGTAGGTGGAAAGAATCCAAACTCCCTTATCCAAAATGAGACTCAATTTCTAAATCCCCAACAGGTTTTCCTTCTCCTAGCAGCTGGCTGCCAGGAACAGAGTGAGTTCACCACAGCCCTGCACAAGATTTAATGGGGTAATTAAAAAGTGTGCTGAGAATTTGGCCTGGGACTTGGTTCTGTTTTTGCTCTGCACATTTTGTGTTGGTGGAAGCAGCTTAGGCAATTCATCATTCGTGCTTGGCATGGTGACATAAGTCAGTTCTTGGAATGCAGTAAGGGACGATGGTATGGTACTGAATGGGTAGCCAAGGTTTAACAGCAACCTATAGAGGCTTTAGGGACCTTTTTTCTGTGGCTAGTGTTCTTCTCAAATAACTATTAGCAGCAAGTGGCAGGGGAAAATGGGACTGCCATTCCCCAATCTGCCCAGACTTTGGGTTTTTGTTTCTGGGTTTTTTTTTTTTTTTACTTCCACATATAGACTCTCACTTTAATAAGAAAGCTTCATAAGATTTTACTGATCTGATGGAAGTGAGAAATAGTATCTTTAGAGTATGTGAACGAAGAATTATGAGATAGATCTTTGCAAATGCTGGAGAGCATTTGTATTTCCTTTTCCATGAACTGTCTATTCATGCCATTGAGCAGAGACCCACAAACTGCTATGTAGAGTTATGGAGTGGGGGCCCACATATGATGACTGTGGAAGTATAAATGGGTTCAGCAATTTGTCAGGATCTGGTGAAAAAATTTTAAGTGCTTGTTCCCAGCAATGGTACTCTGATACATTCACCTTACAGATAAACTCACATATGTGCAATGTGACATACTTCTAACACCTTCACTGCAGCATTTTAAATAAAAATAAGATAGGAAACAAAGATTTATTGATTCAAAGATACCTAGTGGAACAAACTATGGGAGGGCCATCTACTTGCACCCATGATGCTGTAATTAGTATAAGCTAGTTTCCCGTACTTGTAAGACTGGACAAAATATATGAAGTAATATTCTTCATTGGTGGACCACAAAAGCACAAGACTGTAACCCATGAGAAAAGAGAGAGTAAACAGGCAAGGCCCACAGTGGTGCAACCTTCTACTTGAGAAAAATCTCCTGACCATGGTACAGACATCTGGCATCCATGCAGGCCGTGGAAGTCCTCTGAATTGTGGGAACAGCGATCAGAATTTGGGGAGCTGAGATGGCTGGAATTTGGAGTGTAGGGTATCATATAACAGGAGATCTCTATTCACAGAAGTCCCCAAATAATCCACACAAAATTTAGATTTACATTTGTACTTGCAAGGAACAATTGGGAATTTATATTAAAATCAGTACTATTACAAAAGCATACAAAAAAACCATGAAATACTTACATATTTCAATATGCCAAACACATACAATATTTTTATTCTGGAAACTACACAACGCTGCTGAGACAAATCAGAGAATACTTCAATAACATAGAGATCTACTGCATTAATGGATTGGAAGGTTAATAGTGTTAAGGTGTCAATTCTTCCATAATTCATGAATAGATTCAATGTAACTCCAATTATGTAAACATGCTAAAATTTATGTGGGTGTAGTGTTCAATGATTCATTTGTTATGTATAACAACAAAAACTAATGATATACTATACAGTGGCTACCTGAACATATTAATAAAAAAAGAAATTGTAAACCCTGTTTAAAAAATTAAAATAAAATAAAATTTATGTGGAAAAGTAAAGGAACTAGGGATGCCTGGGTGGCTCAGTTGGTTAAGCAGCTGCCTTCGGCTCAGGTCATGATCCCAGCGTCCTGGGATCGAGTCCCACATCAGGCTCCTTGCTCTGCGGGAGCCTGCTTCTCCCTCTGCCTCTGCCTGCCACTCTGTCTGCCTGTGCTCACTCTCTCTGACAAATAAATAAGTAAAATCTTTAAAAAAAAAAGAAAAAGAAAAAGAAAGGAACTAAAATAACCCAGTTTTTATAATGAAGAATAAAGTTGGAAGTTTATCTATTTTCGATTATCTATTTTCAATATTGTTGTAAAGATACAGTAATCAAGACAAAGATTAAAAAAACACAAAAGAGTCCAGAAACAGACCCCCCACATATGGATTTTTGACAAAAGCGCTAAGACAGTTCAATCAAAAAATGGTAAGTTTTTCAACAAATGATGCTGAAATAATTTGATACCCATAGTTTAAAAAAGAAAAACTGAGTCTGTAGCTCACAGTAATATAAAATTTAACTCAAAGTAAATTGTAGGCCTAATATAAAACCTAAATCCATAAGACTTTCCACAATAACACAGGAGAAAAATCACCTTGCATTAGACAAATATTTCTTAGATAAGACACAAGGAGCACAAACCATAAGAGAAAAAATGTATGTATTATACTTCATCAAAATTAAAATTGAAAAAATTAAAATTGAAGCTCTTGGAAAGACACTGTGAAGAAAATTTAAAAATAAGCTGTAGACTGGGAGAAAAATATTTAAAACACATTTGTATCCAATATACATAAAGAATGATCACTCCTCAATAAATAGGCAAACAATCCAATTCAATTCAATGGGAAAAAGGAAGGATTTTCAGAAAATAGTATTGGATCAACAGTACATCCATGATATGACAAGGGGGGAATGGAATTGACTGTCATCTCATACCATATGCAAAAATTAACTTGAAATGAGTCATAGACATAAAACCTAAATCAATAAAGCTTTTAGAAGAAAACATAGGAGAAAAATCTTTGCAACCTGAAGTAGGCAAAGATTTCTAAGAACACAAAAGAACAAACAAAAAACATTTTGATAGATTGAACTTCATCAAAATTAACATTCTTTGCTCTTTGAAAGACATTATGGTAGACAGAATTAAGACACCCCCCCCACCATACACACATCAAAAAAGATCCCATATCCGAATCCCCAAGATGATTGTGAGTATGTTATAAGGGACTTTGTAGTTGCTAAATTAGATTATTTTTTAAAAGATTTTATTTATTTATTTCACAGACAGAGATCACAAGTAGGCAGAGACACAGGCAGAGAGAGAGGAGGAAGCAGGCTCCCCGCTGAGCAGAAAGTCTGATACGGGGTTTGGTCCCAGGACCCTGGGATCATGACCTGGGGCGAAGGAAGAGGCTTTAACCCACTGAACCACCCAGGTGCCCCGCTAAATTAGATTATTATTAGATCATCAGCTAACCTTAAAATAAGTAGATTGTCCTGGATTTCTGGGAAGACCTCCATGTAATCACATGAGCCCTTAAAAGCTGAGGAGAAAGGCAGTAGGGAAAGTTGAAGAGATTTGAAGGATGAGAATGATATAATGTTCCTGGTGAGGGAGCCACATGTCCAGAAACAGGGACCTCAGTCCTACAACTACAAGGAACTGAATTCTGAAACAATCTTAAAGTGCTAGGAAGTATGTTCCTCCCTTGAGCCTCGGGAAAGGAACACAGCCCCACCTTAGTTTTGGCCACATGAGACTCTGTGCAGAGAATCCAGTCACATAGCACCAGACTTGGGCCCTACAGAACAGTGAAATCGTAAATAGGTGTGGCTTTCAGCCACTCTGTATATGGTAGTCTCTTACACAGCAGCTGAAAACTAGCAGAGACACCATTCAGAAAATGAAAAGGCAAGCCACAGACTGGGAGAAAATATTTGCAACACATATATTAAGCAAAGAATGTGTTTCAAGAATATATAAAGAACTCCTACAATTACATTTTAAAAACCCCAATTTTAAATGGAGACAAAAGAGTGGACGAGATAGTTCACAAAGAAAGATATGAAAATGCCCAATAAAACTGTAAAAATATATTCAATATCCATGAGTCATTAAGATTCAAGTTACACATATATTCAGCTATTTTTGAACATTGATTAGAATGGCTATGATTTGAGGGAGGAGTCAAGATGGCGGAGAAGTAGCAGGCTGAGACAACATCAGGTAGCAGGAGATCAGCTAGATAGCTAATCAAACTATTCCAAACACCTACAAATCCAACAGGAGATCAAAGAGAAGAAGAACAACAATTCTAGAAACAGAAAATCGACCACTTTCCGAAAGGTAGGACCGGAGGAGAAGTGAATCCAAAGCGACGGTAAGATAGACCACAGAGGGAGGGGCTGACTCCCCACAACCAGCGGAACAACAGAGCACAAAATCAGGACTTTTAAAAGTCTGCTCCACTGAGAGACATCACTCCAGAGGTTAAACTGGGGTAAAGCCCACATGGGGACAGCGTAACCTCAGGTCCCGTGGGGTCACAGAAGGACTGGGGGTGTCTGAGTGTTGCAGAGCTCAAAGGTATTAGAGCAGGGAAGCCGGCTGTGGAGACAGAGCTGAGGAGTGAGCTCTCAACTCAGGGTTACCTTGAACCATAATCTGTGGCACAGGCCGGTGCTCTGTGTGTGGGGTCCCCACAAGATCCAGGGAGACCCTGACCTGGAAGAGCTCACAAATCTGCGGGGTTCAGAGACTCCAGGTGGAGCTGTGTGCCAGAGACAGAGACACTTGGTCACAGGCTGGGTGAGCTCGGAGCACAGCCGGAGGCCAGGGAGACGAGAGCAATTGAGCACTTTTCTCTGAGGGTGCACTGAAGAGCAGAGCCCCGAGTTCTCGGCTCCTCTGGGCCAGAGATTGGGACCTGAGGGTATTACTTAGCCTGGCCCCTGGTAAGGGCGGTGCAATTCCACCTGGGGCAAAGACATTGAGAATCACTACAACAGGCCCCTTCCCCAGAAGATCAACAAGAAATCCAGCCAAGTCTAAGTTCACTTATCAAGGAGAACAGCGGAATTCCAGAGGAGGAGAAAGCAAAGCATGGAATTCATGGCTTTCTCCCCATGAATCTTTAGTCTTGCAAAGTTAATTAATTTCTTTTAATATTTTTGTTCTGCTAATTTTTTTAACGTTTACCCTTTCCTCCTTTAACGTTTTTTAACTAGTTTATCTTAATACCTTTCATTAAAAAAATCATTTTTGAACCTTCATTATTATAGTGATATTTTATTCTTCATTGTATCTAACTTTATTTTTTCTATACACATACGGTTTTTTTCTTCTAAAAAATTTGGGGTACAACTTCTTCTAATAGATCAAAATACACCCAGAATCTAGCACCAGGCTTGACCTAGTCTCTAGCTCGAGCAAATTCTCTCCACTTTCTTTTTCTTTATTCTCCCAACCAACTTACATTATCAACTCCTTTGTTAGAAATTAAATTTTTTTTTATCTTTATAGTCATACTCCATCCCTTTATTGTGTTTACCCTTATATATGTTTTTCATTCTTTAAAATTTTCGGAGGTAGTTTCTTCTAAGAGACCAAAATACTCCCAAAATTAATTGGATGACCCTGTTCTAGTCACCAATCTAATATATATATATGTGTATATATATGTGTGTATATATATACACATATACATATGTGTATATATATACATATATATTTGTTTTTCTATTTTTTCTTTATTTGTTTTCTTTTTTCAAAATTTTTTTTTTTCTGAACTTCTTTTTACCCCCTTCCTTCCCCCTCTCTCAACGATTTGGGGGTCTCTTCTGACTTGGTTAAAGCACACTTTCCTGGGGTTTTTGCCACCCTTTTAGTATTTCATTTGCTCCTTCATATATTCCTATCTGGACAAAATGACAAGGCAGAAAAACTCACCACAAAAAAAAAAAGAACAAGAGGCAGTACTGAAGGCTAGGGACCTAATCAATACAGACATTGGTAATATGTCAGATCTAGAGTTCAGAATGATGATTCTCAAGGTTCTAGCTGGGCTCAAAAAAGGCATGGAAGATATTAGAGAAACCCTGTCTGGAGAAATTAAAGCCCTTTCTGAAGAAATAAAAGGACTAAAATCTAACCAAGTTCAAATAAAAAAAGCTATTAATGAGGTGCAATCAAAAAATGGAAGCTCTTACTGCTAGAATAAATGAGGCAGAAAGAAATTAGTGATATAGCAGACCAAATGATGGAGAATAAAGAAGCTGAGCAAAAGAGAGACAAACAACTACTGGAACATGAGAGGTGAATTCGAGAGATAAGTGATACCATAAGACAAAACAACATTAGAATAATTGGATTTCCAGAAGAAGAAGAAAGAGAGAGGGGGGCAGAAGGTATATTAGAGAGAATTATTGTAGAGAATTTCCCTAATATGGCAAAGGAAACAAGCATCAAAATCCAAGAGGTGCAGAGAATTCCCTTCAAAATCATAAGAATAGGTCCACACCCCATCATCTAATAGTAAAATTTACAAGTCTTAGCGACAAACAGAAAATCCTGAAAGCAGCCCAGGACAAGAAGACTGTAACCTACAATGGTAAAAATATTAGATTGGCAGCAGACTTATCCACAGAGACCTGGCAGGCCAGAAAGAACTGGCATGATATAATCAGAGCACTAAACGAGAAAAACATGCAGCCAAGAATACTTTATCCAGCTAGGTTATCATTGAAAATAGAAGGAGAGATAAAAAGCTTCCAGGACAAACAAAAACTGAAAGAATTTGTAAACACCAAACCAGCTCTACAGAAAATATTGAAAGGGGTCCTCTAAGCAAAGAGAGACCCTAAACATATTATCAGAAAGGAACAGAGACAATATACAGTAACAATCACCTTACAGGCAATACAATGGCACTAAATTCATATCTCTCAATAGTTACCCTGAATGGGATAAATGCCCCAATCAAAAGTTACAGTGTTTCAGAATGGATGAAAAAAACAAAACCCATCAATATGCTGCCTACAAGAAACTCATTTTATACCCAAAGACACCTCCAGATTTAAAGTGAGGGGGTGGAAAATAATTTACCATGCTAATGGACATCAGAAGAAAGCTGGGGTGGCAATCCCTATATCAGATCAATTAGATTTTAAGCCAAAGACTGTAATAAAAGATCAGGAAGGACACTATATCATACTCAAACGGTCTGTACAAGAAGAAGATCTAACAATTTTAAATATCTATTTAAACCTAACATGGGAGCAGCCAGCTATATAAACCAATTAATAACAAAATCAAAGAAACACATCAACAAAAATACAATAATAGTAGGGGACTTTAACACTCCCCTCACTGAAATGGACATATCATCCAAGCAAAAGATCAACAAGGAAATAAAGGTTTTAAAGACACACTGGACCAGATGGACATCACAGATATATTCAGAACATTCCCTCCCAAAGCAACAGAATACACATTCTTCTCTAGCGCACATGGAACATTCTCCAGAAAAGATCACATCCTGCATCATAAATCAGGTCTTAACTGGTATCAAAATATTGGAATCATTCCCTGCATATTTTCAGATCACAATGCCCTGAGGCTAGAACTCAATCACAAGATGAAATTTGGAAAGAACCCAAATACATGGAGACTATACAGCATCCTTCAAAAGAATGAATGGTTCAACCAGGAAATTAAAGAATAATTGAAAAAATTCATGGAAACAAATGATAATGAAAACATAACAGTGCATAATCTGTGGGACACAGCAAAGGCAGTCCTGAGAGGAAAATATATAACGATAAAAGCCTTTCTCAAGAAACAAGAAAGGTCTCAAATACACAACCTAACCCTACACCTAAAGGAGCCGGAGAAAGACCAACAAAGAAAGCCTAAACCCAACAGGAGAAGAGAAATAATAAAGATCAGAGCAAAAATCAATGAAATAGAAACCAAAAAAAAAAACAATAAAACAAATCAATGAAACTAGGAGTTGGTTCTTTGAAAGAATTAATAAGATTGATAAACCCCTGGCCAGACTTATCAAAAAGGAAAGAAAAAGGACCCAAATAAATAAAATCATGAATGAAAAAAGAAAGATCACAACCAACACCAAAGAAATACAAACAATTATAAGAACATATTATGGACAGTTCTACGCCAACAAATTTGACAGTCTGGAAGAAATGGATGCATTCCTAAAGACATATAAACTGCCAAAACTGAATCAGGAAGAAATAAAAAATCTGAACAGACCCATAACCAGTAAAGGAGATTGAAACAGTCATCAAAAATCTCCAAACAAACAAAAGTCCAGGGCCAGACGGCTTCCCAGGGGAATTCTACCAAACATTTAAAGAAGAATTAATTCCTATTCTCCTGAAACTGCTCCAAAAAAATAGAAATGGAAGGAAAACTTCCAAACACATTTTATGAGGCCAGCATTACCTTGATCCCCAAACCAGACAAGGATCCCATCAAAAAAGAGAATTACAGACCAATATCCTTGATGAACACAGATGCAAAAATTCTGACCAAAATACTAGCCAATAAGATCCAACAGCACATTAAAAGGATTATTCAGGATAATGTACAACAGTACATTAAAAGGATTATTGGGTTCTTTCCACCCACCAGGTGGGATTTATTCCAGGGCTACAAGGTTGGTTCAACATCCGCAAATCAATCAATGTGATACAATACATTAATAAAAGAAAAGAACAAGAACCATATGACACTCTCAATAGATGCTGAAAAAGCATTTGACAAAGTACA
Source organism: Taxidea taxus jeffersonii (assembly GCA_003697995.1). Lineage (NCBI taxonomy): Eukaryota > Metazoa > Chordata > Mammalia > Carnivora > Mustelidae > Taxidea > Taxidea taxus. Next base: position 110,605 of record ML093184.1, read on the forward strand.
GCATCCCTTCCTGATCAAAACTCTTCAAAGTGTAGGGATAGAGGGCACATACCTCAATATTATCGGAGCCATCTATGAAAAACCCACTGCAAATATCATTCTCAATGGAAAAAAACTGAGAGCTTTTCCGCTAAGGTCAGGAATACTGCAGGGATGTCCATTATCACTACTGCTATTCAACATAGTACTAGAAGTCCTAGCCTCAGCAATCAGACAACAAAAAGAAATTAAAGGCATCCAAATCGGCAAAGAAGTCAAACTATCACTCTTTGCAGATGATATGATACTATATGTGGAAAACCCAAAAGACTTCACTCCAAATCTGCTAGAACTTGTAGAGGAATTCAGTAAAGTGCAAGATATAAAATCAATACACAGAAATCAGTTTCATTTCTTTACACCAACAAGACAGAAGAAAGAGAAATTAAGGAGTCAATCCCATTTACAATTGCACCCAAAACCATAAGATATCTAGGAATAAACCCAACCAAAGAGGCAAAGAATCTATACTCAGGAAACTATAAAGTACTCATAAAAGAAATTGAGGAAGACACAAAGAAATGGAAAAATGTTCCATGCTCATGGATTAGAGGAACAAATATTGTGAAAATGTCTATGCTACCTAAAGCTATCTACACATTTAATGCAATCCCTATCAGAACTCCATCCATTTTTTTCAAAGAAATAGAACAAATAATCCTAAAATTTATATGGAACCAGAAAAGACCTCGAATAGCCAAAGGAATATTGAAAAAGAAAGCCAAAGTTGGTGGCATCACAATTCTGGACTTCAAGCTCTATTACAAAGCTGTCATCATCAAGACAGTATGGTACTGACACAAAAACAGACACATAGATCAATGGAACAGAATAGAGAGCCCAGAAATAGACCCTCAACTCTATGGTCAACTAATCTTTGACAAAGCATGAATGAATGTCCAGTGAAAAAAAGACAGCCTCTTCAACAAATGGTATTGGGAAAATTGGACAGCCACATGCAGAAAAATGAAATTGGACCATTTCCTTACACCACACATGAAAATAGACTGAAAATAGATGAAGGACCTCAATGTGAGAAAGGAATCCATCAATAACCTTGAGGAGAACACAGGCAATAACCTCTTCGACCTCAGCTGTAGCAACTTCTTCCTAGGAACAACGCCAAAGGCAAGGGAAGCAAGGGCAAAAATGAACTATTGTGACTTCATCAAGATCAAAAGCTTTTGTACAGCAAAGGAAACAGTTAACAAAACCAAAAAACAACTGACAGAATGGAAGATATTTGCAAATGACATATCAGATAAAGGCTAGTATCCAAAATCTCTAAAAATCTTAGCAAACTCAACACCCAAAAAACAAAGAATCCAACTAAGAAATGGGCAGAAGGGGCGCCTGGGTGGCTCAGTGGGTTAAGCCTCTGCCTTTGACTCAGGTCATGATCTCAGGGTCCTGGGATCAAGTCCCGAATCGGGCTCTCTGCTCGGCAGGGAGCCTGCTTCCTCCTCTCTCTCTCTGCCTGCCTCTCTGGCTACTTGACTCTCTCTGCCTACTTGACACTCTCTGTCAAATAAATAAAGAAAATCTTTAAAAAATTAAAAAAAAAAGAAGAAATGGGCAGAGGACATGAACAGACATTTCTGCAAAGAAGACATCCAAGGGAGGCCTGGGTGGCTCAGTTGGTTAAACCACTGCCTGCGGCTCAGGTCATGATTCCAGGGTCCTGGGATGGAGTCCCATTTTGGGCTCCTTGATCGGCAGGGAGCCTGCTTCTCTCTCTGCCTCTGCCTATTTTTGTGTGTTCTCTCTCTCTGACAAATAAATAAAATCTTTAAAAAAAAAAAAAAGAAGAAGACATCCAGATGGCCTACAGATACATGAAAAAGTGTTGCACATCGCTGGGCATCAGGGAAATACAAATCAAAACCACAATGAGATACCACCTCACAGCAGTCAGAATGGCTAAAATGAACAAGTCAGGAAATGACAGATGCTGGTGAGGATGTGGAGATAGGGGAACACTCCTACACTGTTAGTGGGAATGCAAGCTGGTACAACCACTCTGGAAAACAGCATGGAGTTTCCTCAGAAAGTTGAAAATAGAGCTACCCTACAACCCAGCAATTGCACTACTGGGTATTTACCTTAAACATACAAATGTAGTGATCCAGAGGGGTACGTGCACCCAAATATTTATAGTGGCAATATCCACAATAGCCAAACTATGGAAAGAACCGAGATGTTCATCAACAGATGAATGGATAAAGAAGATGTGGTTTAGGGGTGCCTGGGTGGCTCAGTAGGTTAAAGCCTCTGCCTTTGGCTCAGGTTATGATCTGAGGGTCCTGGGATGGAGCCCTGCATTGGGCTCTCTGCTCAGCAGGGAGCCTGCTTCCTTCCTCTCTCTGTTTGCCTCCCTGCCTACTTGTGATCTCTTGCTCTGTGAAATAAATAAATAAATAAAATATAAGAAAAAAAGATGTGGTACACACACACACACACACACACACACACACACACACAGTGGAATACTATGCAGCCATCAAAAGAATGAAATCTTGCCATTTGCAATGACATGATTGGAACTAGAGGGTATTATGCTGAGGGGAATAAGTCAATCAGAGAAAGACAATTATCATATGATCTCCCTGATATGAAGAATCTGAGAGGCAGAGTGGGGAGGTTAGGGGGTAGGGAAGGAAAAAATGAAACAAGGTGGGACCGGGAGGGAGACAAGCCATAAGAGACTCCTCATCTCCAAAACAAACTGAGGTTTGCTGGGGAGCGGGGCAGTTGGGAACAGGGTAGTTGGGTTATGGACATTGGGGAGGGTATGACATGATGAGTGCCATGAAGTGTGTAAGCATGACGGTTCACAAACCTGTACTCTCAGGGCAAATAATACAATATATGTTAATAAAAATAATTAAAATAAAATAAAATAAAAAGAATGAACTACTGACATATACAGCAAAATGGTTTATTCTCAAAGGCATGTCATTAAGTGAAAAAAGGCAGACAAAACATAGTAAATAACATAAGATTATATTATATAAAATTCAATAAAAGGCAAATGAATCCATAGTGACATAGAAGCAGGTCAGTGATTGGTGTGCATGGGGATGGAGGGAGCGATGGTTGACAAACTGGCATGGGGAAACTGTTAGGGTAACAGAAAAATGTATTATCTTAGTTATGAAGATGGTTTCATGGGTGTATACATATGTCAAAACTTATCAAATTGTACACTTTAAAATTTGCAATTATTGTACTTCAATTATGTCTCTATAAAGCTGTTTGAACAAAGATATGGCCCACAAAGCACATCCTCCATCCAGGGAGTCCTGGCTCTGGTCCAAAGGTTTGAATTCTCAGATGTCATGATTATCATAAAAGGCAGAAGGACAGTCAGATAATTAGGATTCTGTCCCAGAACGATCCAAGTTAGGGTACTTATGAGAGGCAGGTGGGGAAAGGAGGAATTTTCCTTCTCTGTCTCTATTGGTGATTTGAGGGCAATTAGCCTCCTGAAGAATCCTACTGCTGTGGTCAACTTGTCATAAACCACTGATTGATAATCAGTTTACCAGCCCTGGGCCCTGCAAAGTCAGGGGGATTTCTCAGGTGCAGGGCTCAGTTCTTAGGATTCTAGAAGACTTTATATCTGAGCCCCCATTGTTATCAAGCTTTGCATTTGAGTTTGTTAGTGGTGACCAATAGGATTAACTAGAGTCAAATTTCAGGGACTCCTTTGATTTAAAGATACAGGAAAACCCAGGAGAAATTTTCTAGCCATCCAGAGCATCAAGATGACTTTATCACATCTGGGAATGAAAGAAAATTTTCTTCTAATCACATCTTTTGCTTTGATTTGAGCCCACTTGGAGGCCTATCTGGTGTTTCTGCCCTGCAGGGCTAGTTTCCAACCTCAGGGCTGTCAGGAAGCATAGCTGGTTGCTGGGCAGAAATCTAGGAATTGCCAGTGCAGGGGAGAATTTGGCTCCTCTTGGTAGAAGCACCCCCAGCAGAGCAGACTGACCTCCATCCCTCCTGCAACATGCTTCAGTGCAGGCACAGACAACAGCCAGCTGCAGAGGCTCTGACCTTTTCTCCACTAGCAGAATCAGCACTCATTTGGGGAACAAGAAAGGATGTCATCTCTTCTCCATCACGGGCAGTAAGATCAGTGAGCCGCTCAGATGACATCATTCCCATTAGCCTCAAGACAGCCTCT